>VYXF01000844.1:255671-331103 GCA_013397295.1 Polioptila caerulea
TAATTTTACTAAAATAAAAAAAAAAAAAAAAAAAAAAAAAAAGCAGCACTTCCTTACTTTAAAAAGTCAAGATACAGAGAGCTGAAGCCTTAAATCCATACATACAAAGTTTGAGAAGCTTTTATAGGTCTTAATCCCTGGACAAGAATCACTTTATCAGAGAATAAAATGATTCTACATTTTCAGCCTTCTGTCTAAGAAGGACTCCAGGGAAGTTAAAGGTGATCAGGAAGGTTGAAATAGATGTCAATCATATGCTTGCTATTACAGAAATACTATAAAAGCTGTTGAACACCAGTAGGATTTTGGGTACCTACAGGCTTGAGGGTCACAGGCTGGAGGGGATCTCAGGGGGTCTCTGGTCCCACTCCCTGCCCAAAGAAGGGCCAGCTCTGAGGTCAGACCAGGCTGCTCACGGCTTGCAGCCTTCCTTGAAACCCTCCTTGGACAGGGATGGCCCAGACTCTTGGGGTGGTGATCTGCTCCACTGCCTCACCCCCCATGGGAACACCTTGGGAAAAGCTTCTCCTTAAACCCGGCCCAAACCTGTTGCAAGCTGCACCTCTTGTCTCTCACCCCGCAGGCCTGTGCAGCTGTGAGGGACCTGGCTCTACCCCAAGGACCTCCTGTGGGTGCTGGGGGCTGTCAGGTGCCCCAAAGCCATCCCCCCTCCAGGCTGCCCCTTCTCCCCACTCCCTGCTCACAGTGTGAGTGCTCCAGCCCCACTGCCCTGGGTCCTCCCAAGCCCCCTCCAGCTTGTCCGCACCTTTCCTGTGTCAAGTGACAAATCCAGATGCAGTATCTGGATGTGGTCTGACAGGATCACACAGACAGGGACAATCCCTTCCCTTGATCACTGGCTGTGCTCCCACTCTCACTGCCCAAATTGTTTGTGTCTTCTACTTCACACAAAAAGAAACTACACCAGGGTTATAAAGAGGCAAAACCTCCATATGGCTTTAAAATGAACATCAGTACCTGCACCAATTCAAGGGAAGCAATTTTTCCAAACTGGAACAATCTTACTCTTCACTAATTTTATTTGGAAAAAAGAAATTTTATTTGGAAAAGACATGCAGGAAGGTAGATAGGGTAACACTCCATACTGTCATGCCTATTAGATCTTCTAAGGATACTGTAACCAAGTGGGTATTTTAGTCATCCAGCTCCTGGAACATAATTCTCAAAGACTAGTTAGCTATGAAATTCTCTCTACAAGGCATAGGGAGAGTTATGTGCCTGTTTCAAAGATTTATGTGTTTTCCTGTAGATGTGGATTAGACACTTGTCTGAGACTGGGATTCATTGCTTCAAATTTCCGCTCCAAATCCAGGCTCCGATTTGTATTTTTGGCTGCGGAGAACTGACTCAGAACTTTTATTTGAAAAGGGAAAAAAAGGAGAAAGGTGGCAGTGGAAGTGGTATAACAGATTTAAGAGACTGAAGATTAAAGTATTCACTTAAGAATTAGCAGGTTCAAACTTGCATTTTCCAGCTCCCAGGAGAGCACACTTTACACCTGGTTACAGGTTGCTGAAACAAAACCACTATGGAGCAAAGAACTGAGAGACTTACAAGGACCAGGAAGAGCAGCAAGGATCTGTAACCACTCTTAATTAATAAATCACTTGTTTATTTCAAGTATCTGGCTGCTGAATCACAACTCAGATAAATTTCAGTATTTCTCATCATCAATGAAAAATTGATTTAAATATGAGCATTTGTCCAAAGATAAATTTTCTTTCTTTTTTTTTCCACTCTTCAGCACTCTTTTTACATATGTTTTACATTTCCTTATTAAGAGAAGATAAAATTGGTCTCCCTATTTCTACAGAAACTCAAGGGACTTTGTAGTATTATGCAAGGAGCAGAAATCAACACCTATATTTAAGTGTGACATATTATAAGCTTATATTATCATTTCTAATTTGACTCAATTTTAACTATTTGGACTGTAAAGCTCCACAGTGAGTCGTTGCCTCAGGCAAATTTTTTTTCTGGAAGGCATAAGCAAAAATAGTTCAGTTGTTTCAGAGTGAAGGTGGGGAAAACCTAATTTTGCCAATATTTATACAGTTTCAGTGTTTCAATGACAATTTCTAGTGCCTCTATATTTTGGAGCAGGGATTTGACATCTGGCAGAGAGGCTGCTCTCATGGCAGACCCTTTGTTATCACGCTCAAAATCTGTGCAAATTTGACTAAAATAAAGCCATCTGAAAATACTGCTTGTACACACGTTGCACAGGTTTGTTAGAGGCTGTAATTCAATTATCAAAATATTTTCCTTGTTTTAACTTTGCTTCCTACTCAGGGAGGCAGTGCTATCTCTGCCAAAGGCTCCTGTCTCTGGCAGGGGATCAGAGTCTTTTCACACAGGGAGAGCAGCCACAGGCTGATGCACAGGAAAGGCTGAGGGACAGGACCAGCAGGGAAGGGCAGAGGGACTCATGGCTACAGGCTTAGGGACAGCTGAAAAAGGAGCCTCAGGTGTCTCATCTCACCAGACAGCTGAGTAATACTTTCTTCCCAACCAGTATTTCAGAGGAAAAAATATTATAATCAAAATATGATTTTTAAATTTCTCTGCTGTCCTTCATACTAATTTTTATCAGCCACTTATTCCTGCAGATCCAGACTGGATGATCTTTAATGCCCTGAAGCTCTATTTATTTACATCTTACTTTTACTGTTTTTATGAGTCAAAGATTTTTGTCCTAAGCACTTGATTATAAGACTTAGCTAGTTTAGGGAATTATTTTTAAAAAATTGAAAAGTATAATTTAAAAAACATAGAGAAAGATTTTTTTCCCTTCTCCCATTTGTTTCTTTCTCAGTTAAGCACAGACTTTAACAGCATAGCTGTTACTTTACTTGGATATTTGTTTATTTTACTTGGATCAAATTTAATTTGAAAATTGTTGAAATTTTTAACTGTTAATAAACTGCTAATATTTAGTCAGCTCCTTTGACCATAAGAAATGCACACAAACACTGTTTAGTGCATACTTATCCTTAGGGACTGCATTCAAAGACAGAAAAGAAATAAAACTTGTTCTTGCCAATGCCACTTTTAACATTGCTCTGCTGTAAGTGAGCAATATTTTGGTACTATAAACTAGAAAAAGGCCATCAGCAAAGAGTCATCACTTTTTTACTGACTACCAACTTGTATGTACAGTGCTGACCTGGAGCTCTTGAGAAAAGGGATATTCTAAACCCTAATGCCTGCAAAGAAAACCGTAAGATTCAAAATGATGCAAGAATTTATCCCTTTCTCTTCTTTTTTAATAAATGTCTCAAGATTTAACCTGATGTTTATGAATGCTTAAAATCCCTTAGGTCCAAAAGACAGGTTTGCCACACCAAATACACTGATGAAAATGATCCTCCTTCCAATGAAAAACTTTGTGAAATAAGTCTTAAAAACAGAGGAAGTTTCACCTTTTCTATATTTCATACTAATACATCACTGTTACCTGACTGGGTAATAGCTTTTTGTTCTCTCCAGGAAAAGGAAAATAAGACTTGAAAAAAGGAAAAAAGGAAAATACTACTGCAGATATTTCCTTAAGAAATTTTCCTTTTCAGCTGCTGACACTTTAAGCCCTACCCTATGCACAAATCTTCCATGATTATTAAAACTGCAAAATACTCTCTAATACATGTAGTCACTAAAATGCAATGGAGACCGGTTAAACAAACAACTTTTACTTTATGTGGTCTAGTTAGTAATAGGATTATTGCACGTCTCTTTTTAAATTCTCAGCTTTCTAATTTTAAGACCTGACATGGACACTCCATTTTCATTTATCATACAACCAGATCAAGTAATTAAGACTTTTTTGGAGGAGGGCAGGAGCTCAGGCACATTTCACAATGTGAAAAAGAAACTGAACACAAAGAAAGAAATACAAGAAACACAAACACAAGAAAAAGAACACAAAGAAAACTGCTTATAATTAGTAATAAACTTTGCATTCCTTTTGGAAGGAATACAATATAAACCGAACCAAAATAAAACAATATGGGGTTTTTATTTATAAAAGCAATATGATAACAATAGTCTAAAAAAAGTATAGTTTTATGCACGTGCAACTGCTAATTCTCTCATGGAGAGATGAATCTCCCACCTCAGAAGTCCACAGTGTCACCACTAATGACTTTTTCTTGTCCTGTATTTTGAAAAAAACTATTAAAACATTAACAAATACATTTAAAATGTTTCTCTGCAGGTTTTGGTGTTACACAGAGGCTCTCAGGATGTGTCATCAACAGTTCAGCCATTATGGTTGTAAGGAACCACATCCATTCCCTTCCACCTGTTGCTGGAGTCACTTTTTCTCCTGCAAAGGCAAAACACATTCCCTGAGCTTCTCCCTGGAAGCAATCAGCTGAGCCTGAGGAGAGACATGGTGAACTTGCACATGGGGCAAGGTCTGAGCCAAGCTTGAACTGTAGGGCTTAACTTCAGGAGACTGGTGGCAAATTGCACGGTGAGAGAGCTGATGGGCAGGACTGGGCACAGGGACGTGCAGCCTGGAGACAGAATGACAAGGCAAGGACACAGGCACAGCCAAGAAGGAAGAGGCTGCCAGGTGTGGGATGTGGCCCAGTGAAAGCTGTGGTGGATGGGAATGCCAGCTGAGGAGAGGCTCCATTCCAACAGCAAAGAAATGCTCTCCTATTTAAATCCTGCTGTTTAATTGCACCCTCCAAGGGTATGTAGGAAACATCATTTACTTTGATTACAGGTGAGGCTATAAAACAGGAAAGTTGCACAATTGCTTTGGCTTCAAGTCAGTATTCCAAAGATTTCACAACTCCTGGAACACTCACACTACACTCCCTCACTTGAAACCACTCAAGGAACCTGGGAAAAAAACCCAGCTTCAATTTCTCCTTCCCCACAAGAACACACATGAATGTAGACTTGCATTTAGCAAGTGGAATAAATGTGTTACATTTTTTTCACCAGGGGAATGGGTGCCTGTAACTATACTTCTTACATAAAATGACCTTTTTGTCATTCAAGAAATCATCCATTTTCTTTAGGAAAGCAGAATACCCACTCATGTCACTTTCAGAAGTAAGGGATTACATGAGAAAAATTAAAAACTACAGTGTAATTAAGTATTCCCAAGACAAGATCTGAAATATAACTAATATTAAAACACTGAAATTCTGAAGTCTGAAACGTGAAAACACTATTCGGAAGATTTTGCCTTCATTCAGATAGAAGATCAAACTATCTCTGTACAAAGAAAGAACAGATTCTGCCACACTAAATCCTCTTATACCTCTAGAAAAATAGAAGAAACAAGTTCTTCATGGTACCAAGTATATCCTGTACGTTCTTCCACATTCAAAAGAAGTGCATCATTCCTCTCTATACAATTTTATTATAAAAATCAGAACCAAACAGGAGACCAAAGAGCTGTGAGTACATCTCAAATCTTGTGTTAATTCAGAAATCAAACTCCCTCTGAAGTCTCCAGCTGTTCCTATTTCCCACAGATCAGATAAAATTTTGGCTGAGTCTGGCGTAAATAAACAAACAAAATTTGCTAGTGCAGGCACTGGGGACACAACAGCCTGGCCCTTTCCAATCTCCAATCTCAATCCAAGTTTCGTCAAAAGTGTGAAAGAAAACACAAATGTAGTTGGTTTTTGTTCAATTAATGGGGGACAGCTGAATTCCCTGTCTGTACACACCACTCTGCTGGTAGGTAATATAAATAGATGGCAGACCAAGCCATTAGAGCACTCACAATCTATTTAATAGAATCCCATCCAGGTCCTTCAGACTATTACATTGTCTTCAGTATGAGGTCAGAAATGTATGGCAATAATTAGATGCTCAGTGTTAAACCAGACCAGGGAGGTGGTTTACAGCTATTCTCTTAATAGCATCTCCTACACTTCCTAACAGCATTTAAAATAGTGCCTGATGTGGCTGGAGAACACAGCTTCATCTAGCATATCCATTAACAATAAAAATCAGGAGACAGACTTGTCACAGGGTTCAGGTTAAGGGCTTCTACAGAAGTCATTTAGGTATGATAACCTCATTAAAACTGTGCTCAGAAGCTGCTATTGTGACACCCGTGACACATTAAATGCTCGTCAGAAAACCAGTCATCATTAATATCTCTATTTCTTCTGCTTCACAGAAAGGCTGAAACTGAGTTGTACTGTTGATAGATATGTGTGTTGGTTTAGAATCATCCTTCCAAGACTGAGCTTAAAAAAAAAAAAATCTGGGCAATGTTACCCAGATTTAAGTTTTACATCTTGCATTCCTGTAGGTCAATTAAAAATTTCAGCCCTGCTTTATAAACCATCTTCACACAAGATCATTACATAAACCATTTGGAGATAGCTGAATAAGGCTGACCAGCACGTGGTCAGCTTTTTTTTGTATGATAAATGGATATAACCTCATCTAAAAACTTTTAAAAAGCCCTTTTAAAAGTGCAAAAACTTAAAAAAAAAAGGCATTAGTTAAACTCTACTATTGCTCTCAGTCTTTCTCAGATATACCAAATCTGACATATTAAAATACTAAGAATAATCTTAACATTTCCCACAGCCTGCACTGAACCACTTCAGTTCACATGGACTCCTTCAGGGTATTCAGAAACCGTGTGGTTGAAAGTCTCTTTGTGTGTTTCGTTCCATGAGATACCAGGCCATTCCCAAGGATGAAAATAAGCCTGGTTATTTCCCAACAAGTTTGACATTGTTTTGCCATTTCCTGAATGAGCGTATCAGTCCTTGGCCACCACACAAATCATCCAGCCAGGACAGGCTATTTTTATAGTTCCCAGATGGTCTTTATGTACTTTCATGCATGACATGAGCTTCGCAGGATACAACCACTCTCTCGACCTTGGTGCATGTGAAACTGTTTTCCCCAAGTACAGCAAGGTAGGGGCTGTGTTGTACTCATGGGTACATCTATTCATAGTTATGTCATGCACTTCAGCTAGCACTGCATCGTTTTATTTTCACAATGTACCTTGAAATTTGTCATTGGCAGGAGTTCAATTTGTGTCATAAAAAACACAATGTCTTCAGTTTCAGTTCAGTCTAGTTATCTGCTGCTTCCAAAGGGAAATGTGACAAGGCATTTGCATTCAGGAGTTGAATAGTACTTTTGACCCCAGCTCTATTTCGACAGCACTCAGCCATTATCACCTATTTCTGAAATTATATTGGAGATACTATTGACAGTCAGCATCTGAATAAACTCTTCCAAAAAATTCCCTTGAGGCTGCATTCACATAGTCTTGGAGGCAGCAAGAAAAAAGTCCACACTTAAATATTTGACTTCAGTGTTATTAAAACTACCTGACCGAAACACAACAAACAAACATCTCTAGGAAAGCCGACAGAAACCATGAATTACATTCTTTTTTGAGGATAACCAATTATTCATATAGATTGCTGCTTAGCAAAATGGGTAACTTACCACCTGTACAGCACTTCACATAAGTGGACATACATGGTGTTAGTAGATACAATAAAAACAATTTTGACACTGCCAAGATGCTCATAGCCTCTGAAGGCTCCTTCCAAGCAAAGCACAACTGCAGTTTGGGACACACAGAGAAGGTGAAGCCCATGGCACAGAAGTGAAGACTTTATCTACCCAAGAATATCAGATTGGGAAAGAACCTGAGGTGCCCTCGGTGCTTCAACTGCCCTGTTTGGCTCATTACTGTGTAGCTCCAGGCTGTAACTGAAACCAAACTACACACCAACGAGGGCCACTGACACATGACAGAAAATGCCTGAGGACTTGGACTTGTAACTAAGGCAGCAAATAACAACTTCTGTACCACAGCTATTCCAGGAACTTGCTAGACTGGTTTTCATATTCTGCTCCTGTTCTGGACATTACATCAACTTACAACAACTTAAAGAGAGGTTGTTATTGCTGATGATGATGAATGGCAAGTTGGTTTCAAATGTTTTTATATATAGAAGATGATAAACATTTTATGGAGCTGCAAATATAACAAAAAAGTGACAGTATGCAAAAAGCCATGAGACACGCACAAAAAAGATGCAACATGCCTTTTTTCTCTCACTTGGAACAACTTTATAACTTTAGAACAGTGCTGTAGCAAAATTCACTGAAGAACATTGGTTTCTGTCTCTATTAGGGCCTCATGGGAAAACTGCTCTGTCTGAAGTCCAAATTACATCTTCCAGTATTAAACTTCTTGGTCTATACTTTGACAAATTGACATTTTCCTTCACTGTGTTCAAAACTCTCCACAGTTTTAAAAGCATATCCGGTTACTTGATACAATCACACATTAATCCCTCTGACCTCACAACCAAGGCAAATAAATGCCCTATAACATACTAGAAGAGAAAATGCCACTCTTGGCTAGCTGAACTGTGCCTGTAATCTATTACTGGAACCACAGACACATTTTCATTTGACTGGGCCGAATGCAGAATGAAGCCCCAGGTATGTGGTCACTCTGGTCTGTGGGTCTCACTGCAGAACTCTGCTCCTTCTCAGCTCTGACCTGCCCTGGGCAGGGATGGATGTTGGTGTGTGGGAGCAGGCTGTTCCAGGATGAGGAGCTGTGACAAGCCTTCTCCCCCTTCTGGCTGGGGATTGGCATCCCAGGGGTTCCCAGTATCACTCCTCAACTGCTAAGTCTGAGTAACTTGCTGCATTAGGTACTACCTTACTGTAAACAGCCCCAATGGACAGACACAAATAAATAAAAATTGGGATGTCTGATTCTGAAGTCTGGTTCAACTGCAGATTTGTTTTGTAACCTCGATTTACATTTGGAAAGGTGGGTTCCATCAGCTTCAGTCAGCCCTAGGTAAGCAGGCTCTGCTGGGTGAAAGATGACAGGCAGGTATCATCTGGCAGCCCTGAGGACTCCTCAGAGCCATGGCCCTGTCCACTACAGCACTGCTCCTGCCCCTGAAAATGTCTCTGCTCAAGTGTGGATATGGTGCACAGGCAGCAATGCAGGTGTAAATTTTATTTAATAATTAAAGAAAAAAACTGAATTATATATTAAGAGATCTATACACACTAAATTATTTTTCTGTACTTAGGTAAAAAGAAATCCTTCTTTAAAAAAAAAAACTCAAGGGTTTTACTATCACCTCAAATAAGGTAGTTTGACCACACAAGTGAGTTGCGCAGTAAAAGAAAATTCACAGTAAATCCAAAGAGCAATTACTTGTTAAAGTCTATTTATATGATCTTAGAAACGTGTTGAAAAGAAACATATCTGTTTTCATATCTTACACAGTTCATCTTGCCTGAAAAGTGTGGAATATAACAAAGTTTTGTAACAAGCCACCAGCACTCATTGAGAAAACAGTCTTATCTCGAGACACTGTCTTTTTCTACCCAGTCTTATGTTTGGCCTTGTACAATCTCTAAGGCACTTTTGCACTAGAGAAAGAAAAACACCTGAAGTACTGACAATTGTAAATAAGACTGTCACTTGAGCACAAAATGGAAAGAAAATATTTCAAGCTTCTTTCATACTGTCCTAATGAAGTGTGTTTTGTAATTCAACATAATGAGAAAAGTTACACAGTTTAGGCTGAAGACTGATTCCCAAAGATTACATTTGATTTGCAATTCCAACTCTGCAACCTTGGGAAATACAACTTAATCTTTTTACTCAGATCTCACTGTAAACTGTTTTATAGTAGTTCACATAGGATTAATTCATCTCACCAGTGCTTCGTGGCAATTAGCTGGACAAAATACACAGAAAAAAAGAGAAACAAAATCCCAAAATGATAAAGCAAACCTTATTAAAGGATATAAACTACACATATCTTCACTTTCAAAATTCTCTGCAAGATACTTCATCTTCACAATTAAAAAAAGAAACAGCCTTGACTTTGAATTCAAGGTTGATTGAATTTCGTCACACTCCCAACCTTCCAGATCCTGTTAATTCAAATTATTAATTGGCAGATAGCCAGAAGAAGCAGGGGAGGGGAAATCTAATTTGTGCCTATGCTTAGACAACCAAAAATTCCCTTTACAATTGCTTATCTCCATATTCCCTCTGTTCATCTTCCAAAAAAGCAACAAAATAAGAGCAGAAGCACTGCCTTAGTAGATGAGAATAAAGTGCCAAAAGTATAATCCATTTCCCAACAACTGCAGAAATACACACTCTTGCCTTTTTCACTCTCCTTGTTTCCATTGCTGGTATTAGTAGTTATTTTTTAACTGCTGCACAATACGGCAAGTCCCTCTGACAGGAGATGGAAAGCCAAAGCCTCTTTCCCAAAGAACTTTCATTAAAGCTCTTGACTAAACCCACTGGATTTATTAAAGGGTGAGACTTTATGGCTCTCAAGTGAAGCAGGGGCATGACAGCCATCCCATCTGAGGCACTCAGAGATTTTCAGCTCCAAGGAAGGCACAGTTTACAAGGATGAGGAGAAGGGGTGCAGGGGGCTACATGTAAGCACACAAAAAAATGAGTTTATTCTCTTTCTAAGCTCACTCTTTCTTATTTCACATCCCACCATTATTTTTTGCCTTTTCTTATTTCTTTGTCATGCTTTTAAAACTTCATTATTTCTCCTTCGTTTTTGGCCTATTCAGAATGAAGATAATCTTTACGCTGGGGTGGCTGAAAATTTGCAGTTTTCTATTTCCAAGACACAGCTGACTACACTTGGCAACATTTACAGTATCTGCTGAAATTAATAGCTGACTTCCTCCATCCCAAGTAGCATTAATTAGATAACTGACAGTAAAGTAAAAGAAAAAAAGAGAAAAAAAGGAAAAGATATGATGATCACTGTCATCTGCCAACTTTTGATAGCAGTCACTTTTTATCGCTACCATTGAAAGAGTGAATTGTTAAATCTGGAAATATTTGCAGCATAAAAAAATACACAAAAATTCATACTCAATTTTTACAGGCAGTGTAGGCAGTAAAAGATCTGGAGCTAAAAGCAGTATGTGAAATAAAATAATCATTTAGGTTGGAAAACACCTTTAGGATCATGAAGTCCAAGTGTACAATAATGGTACTCATATGCCTTTAATTTGTTCCTTGCTGAAACCCCTGTGGAGCCTGACAGGCAGGAGCTGGAAGGCTGGAGAGTTCCAGCTGTCACCACAGTGCAGGTGACCCCAGGAGGCTGCAGGACACTCATGGAATGGTAGAACTCCACTGTGGGGAGCTCAGCCATGGCTGGGCAGATTTAATACAGCACTGTGGCCTCGCTGGCCAGGTTTTGCACTTCTTTGCCCTGCAAAGCCTTTTGAACAAATGGTATTACAGACTTGGGATTTTAGGAGGCTCTTCATTGTATTACTGCCATAGTCAGTGGGAATAAAATTGACTTCAAGAAACTAAAGGTCAACCTGCTGCAGTTTTTTTCCAAGCACGTTACTGCTAATAAGAAGTTGTGTCAAAGTGAAATTAACTCTCATTTGCAGGGATAATGCTTCAATACCCCTTTTTGCAGTGTTGTTGCCATAGATACAAACAGCTGTATCTGACCAAAACTTACTCAACCATTTGTCTGTTTTACAGGGAAGGTGAGTTAGATCTGACTGCCTTTTATCAGCATGGACTATGACTAATAGTCAAAAACGCAGCAAACAATCCCTTGTTACCATGTGCACTAGCACCACTATTTGGAGAAGACATATATGAAAGAGATCTCAGCTGGAAGCTATGCTGTTACTTTCCAAAATCTGTATGCAAATTCAAAGCCATAATTTAGCCTTTAATGTAATCAAATACTCTTTAAACATGAGGGGAGTAAGTTTGTTTCAATATGCTCAACATTCAATTCAAATCTTTCAAAAGATAGTTCACCATTAAGCACAGCACTTAGAAAACCATTTTGCAATTGCTCCCTTTCCTCCCAATTATTTATATATTCAGAAATACTTCAACTGTCCTGCCAGCTCCAAGAGGTAATTTCACTTGGAAAAAAGAGGCACCCTATTAACCCCTTCCCAAGCCCCAGGCTTCGGAAAAATCCAGTCCTATCTGTACTACATGCAGTAAGCAACCACATCTTGCTTTAAGTCTTGACCTCATCCTTTTACCTCTGTTTCAGCTCGGTGGGCCTAATTTAAGTAGTGATTTACTAATTAGATGAAAAAGCATTAAAAAGGCCTGCAAAACTAATCAGGAGTCAAGTCCCAGGGACTACTTCACCTTCAACCACCTAACTTCTGTAGTGCCGGATCAAAGATATTGCAGATGGCACAGACTCAACAGCACAGCTCAGACCTGAGGATGGATTAATGACAATTGGATATCAGTGATGAGTAAACCAAAACTAAATATGACAGCTTTTCAAACATGCAGGGGAAGAAAGACGTTTATAAAAATTCTCACAATAGCCCAGTTCTTTTCTGCTTCCAGATCTGTTTAGTTAACATTGACTGTACTGATCTGGTGTAATACAACGGGGCATGGGGGAACATTATATCGACTGGTTTTATCCCAATACTGGGCTGAAAAGCCTATTAATTATGTAGAGATTACACACCATCCATAGAAAATGACTGTTGTTTTCAAGTGTTTAATTACTATGGGGAAAAAGTAACAGTGCTTTTAAAGCAATGCCTCAGCAACTTCTTACATATTGCCTATTACCCATAAGGAAATGAGTTAATTCTAAGGACAGAATGGTAATTTTTATCAGCTATATTAGTTAAAAATACTACATAGTAGTGGAAAACTATTCTGCATTGTTCAAAACAAAACTAAGAGCAGCTAAATTTATAGAACTGTTCAGATGACAAGGTACAGTATACAATAAATTGTTGTCATCAGGTTTTAGGCAGTTTTATGCCTAGTTTTTAGGTTCAGATAACACAAAAAACGAGCAGGAAAACGTGATCACAGATGTATGAGTTTATCTGTTTTATCAGTTCTATCAGTTCTAGTTTAAAGCAGTTTAAATGAGCTTTGATATGAAAGGTGATGGGAGCAGATCAAATGGTGCAAGTGATTTGATTAGCTCCCGGTAACCATCTCAGGCAGATTTAATTTAGAACGGCGTGGTCACGTCTGACTGTGGTAAACAGCTCTGCACCTGCCTTCAGAGGTGACGCCTTCATAGGAGACTGAGAGCTGCTGTATTTGCAAGGGTTTTAGGAAAATCACCCATTTAAAGCTTATGGTACCTTCTCAAGACCAAAAGAGTTCAATAAGGAGAATGATGCAAGTTTCCAGAACACTAAGAAATCACACTATGAAAAAAATCTGCTGCATAAACTCTCTCCAGAGTAATTGAAAAACATTATTACAATTATGTAAACAAGCCCTGGGGCTGACTTTAGTAGTTAACTCAAGCAACTGGGACAAGCAAAAACCCCACACCTGAAAGACATCATCAACAAATCCACCCCAGGAGTAACAGACTTGCCACAGTACCAGAAATTTTATTTCCTCCACCCCTGTAAAAACAAGGCCACTCCTATTTTGCTCTCTCTTTCAAAGGGACATAGAATTCTTCTGCTGCATGGCAACAATGGTTTAAATCAATACAAACGCAACCTCATTTGTCTCCAATATTCTTGTGTCAAAATATTAGGAACACAAAACATTATATAATGATGCAGACTATTACCTATCAATGAGTTCTTAATGCTCACTCTCCTGTGAAATCCTAACCCAAACCTGACTTTGAGAGTGAAGAGAAAACGTGCCAAGACACTGGACCCCAACAAAGCTGACATACTCTTTATCCAAGCTGCTGCATGCAAGGCAAGAGCATGCACTCGTTACAGGACAGATGACCAAAGCAAGAATGAGAGACATGGCACCACAAAAGCTTTGGGGAAGGATTAAAGTACAATCCACAAGATAAATGGAAAGTCCCTGTAAGGAGATTTTGCAAATTCCCAAAATACAATTTTGATGAAAAATGTTAATATGAAGAAAGATGGTTAATTTATAGGAAAAAAATAGGAAGAACAGTTGGCAAATCTGTGTTTATACAAAGCTGGTAAGAGGCAGTAATAGCAGGCTTTATACCAAGGCTTTTTTCCCCTCATTTTTTCATTTTGGCCACAGTAGCTAATCAAACATCTATGGAGAAGAGAAATTCAGAGGATTCCCAGGCTTAGGCCTCCCAGCCAGGGTGGTCAGACCATTCCTTCTCCTCCCTCACTTAACTCCCCAGATCCAAGTGCATCTACTGATATCATTCCTCAGAGCACAATTTTCACATTGATGGCACCACAAATAGCTTTGCTTCCTTAACTTTTGCTGCTCTGGCCTAGGGTTATTATTTTAAAAATCGATATATAGTACTTGTTACTTTTTTTTAATGATCTTTGCGTGATTTTAAACACTTGCTTAGTGGGGAGAATTTTCACTCTTTGAGCTTGCAAAGACTTTATATACTAACAGACTTTCAAAACTTTCTCTAATGAGGTTAAATTCAAAATATTTGGGCTTATTCTTAAGCAGATAATTTACAGAGAACTAACAGTTTCTAGAGAGAAATAAAATGCATGCATACATTACAAGGAAAAACAGCTTCTCCAGTTTACTACTAAACAACCATTTATCAATCAAATTGTTTAAAACAGAATCATCCAACTATGATTAATAGCTAGACATAAACCTAGAGTTCTTTAAAGAAGGAAATAAACAAAATATTGGAATGAAATAATTTATCTGGAAATGTTTGAGGCAATGTTTTGTGAAAACATGGCTGGAAAGACTTCATGTCATTTCAGATATTAAGTTTAGACTTACGCCCATTTTAACACAGTTAAAGTTTTGACTATAAAAATAAAGAATTTGCAAAATATCCTCCAAAAACATGAAACTAGAAGTGCAAAATGAGATTATTGTTCTAAAACATGATGTAATTTATTTTTAAACATGAGATTAATTTACATTTGAGGTTAAATTTTGATGGAAATTATTGAGCCTGAAATGACCAAAGATATTTAATATCTGTATTCATGCCATGGAATCACATAAGGAACAAGAGGACACACTGTTAAGGCCCTATTATAATATTTATTCAAAAAGCTGCACTGCACCCTTCTTTTGTGCCAGTAAAAGAATTACTATTTTTGCACAATGATGCTCTATTTTTAATATAGAGGAAAAGATTGATCTCAATGTCAACTCCTTGCTACACCTTGACTTGGAACAGTATTTCTAAACTAGCAGTCCAGAAATTGCCAATAACTACTGCAGTAGGAATATTTCTTCATACAGACTGCTGTTTTCCTAGTATTATCGACTGCACTCAATGGGACATATTCTAAACACACATTTTGAGATAAACCTCCAAAAATGTAAGGTTTCCGTGATGTATTTTGCAGTTTCAAGAGGTAGAATTGGTTACCAAAGGCAAAATTGCACTACAAAGCTGTAAAATGTGACTGTAAATAAATGTCATGTTTTACACAGAATATATTTTTCCTATTGCCTATATAGACAAAAGTATTACTAAATGTCCAATATACTATATATGGATAGAATTAAAATATTAAAGACACCTGATATATAGTGTAAATAGTTCAGTATAAAAGTTAAAGCATTATTTGAAGGCCAGTGACCTAAAAGGAAGTTTTAATTGTTTTGGCTTTTTCTAGCATCTCACACGAAATGAACCACAGGTTTTGCTTGGTACTTTAAAATTCAATAAAGAGAGAAAACATCTAGCCAGAGTCCTGGAGTCACTTCAATCAGTAGGAAAGATGCCAGTGGCCTCAAACCAGCTACTACTAAAAAGGATGATTACACAGTACAAACTGTTCAAAGCATGGTATCATTGCCACTGTGTTTGCAAAGAGTTCTCTGAGTCATTCTTTTCTGTGTAGCGCAGAAATAAAAATACCTTACACTTTTAAAATTAGTTTTACAATGTTGAATGTAATCATCCTTTAAACAAAAAAACTAAAAAAAAAATAAATAAAAAAAAAATCTTTTTTTTTTTTTCTATCAAGGAATGTAAAAATGATTAAGGTGAATCATTATATCCAGAAACCTTGATTACATGGGGAACTAAGTAGGGACTAGAGAGAAATTATTCTACATTTCCTTGATCAGAGATATACAATCATGCTATAGATGAAGGCAGCTATGATTGATTATTCTGTTTATTAGGACTGCAAGCTGGTTAGATAAAAGAGAAAATTAATTTGTGCATGCATCAGTTGAACTAAGCTTATTTAAACTGATTTAGGTTGACGATAAACACAATTCATGTTACAGACATTTGGGATGCTTGCTAAACCACATTGTAGCTCACAGAGCAACCAATAAAAAAATGTTAACCATTTCAGATAAAACAAAAATTACAAACCCACTTTGTTCTGTTACAACAGAGATGTTCAGTAGAGTGCCTTTCCTGTTCCCCTGATATTTTCTGAGTAGGTGCCATCCATACTAACCCAATCTCCAGAATTATTTATTATAAGATACAGCACTACAGAACCCTGGACAGCCATCTCACATGTGAAGGTCTGAACACAGCAGAGGTTACTCAAAGGCTGTGGCAAGTCAATAAAAGACTATTTTGAGACCTACTGCACAAATGGTGGCACTGGTGTAAAACCAGGTGTGCTGCAGCCGATTGCCTCTGCTCCTTACCTGGAGTTTACTGCTCCTGACAGCTGAGCCAGAGTTAAAGACTGACTGATCTCTCATTGCATTCTTTAAAGTTAGAACGTCCTGGTCATCTTAGGAGACTTCAGCAAGAGCTGGCAGGGAATGGACTTTGCACTGAACCAGTCAGGGGACTTGAGTGCTCTGCTTTTGCAGCTCAGGTGTGAGCTCTGTGACACCTTAAATCACCCCAGCTTTTTCTGGGGTGATCACTCACTCTCCAAGTATGCCACTACAACAACTTAACTAATCACTGTATTCACATTTGGGAAAAAAAACCAAGCTTGGAGCAAGGTCCTTGATTACAAAGCCAAGTGTGAACCTGCGACCTCAGTGAGTAAGTAAAAACACAGTATCAGTGAGGACCATGTTTGCAAATCTATTTTGATTAATTATACCTGAAATATCTTCAGTTTACGCCAAAGAACTACTCCTTAACTTTCACCACTACATTAAGTAAACTTCTGAGAAAAAAAAAAAATTATTTCTCTTCATTTACAGCATTTAGAGTGAAGACTAGACAGTAAAATACCATGTGAAAATGTTCACAGGCTGCTTGAAGATGGAATTTCTTCTGAAATTGATGCCAATCTGTATATGAGGCACAAATTTTTAGCATGTACTATCTATATAATAGTATGTTTATCCATCAATTATATTCATCTTCAAACCAGTTCAGATAGGAGAAAGGTCATACAAAAATGTAAATGGAAATACAGATCCTGTATATCTCCAAGGCTTAATTAATAACTTAGTGAAAAAACAATTATTTTACCTGTCCTGTTTCTTTGTGGGATGGCTGCATGAGACATTCAAATTATTCAGGAGCATGTTTAACTAGACTGCCTGTATTAATTCCATTTCTACACCATGAAGTGGTAAAATAATTCAGTTGAAAATAAAAGCTTTGTTTGAATCAGCCTTTAAAAAGCAGAAAATCCTATTTGCCTTCAGAGGAAGCCTGTCCTGGCTGTGCTTGGGAAGCAGCTGATTTAGGGCACGCACCCAGTCCCTCGTTACAGGCAGGTCGCGGAGGCGCCGGGGCTCTGCAATGAGCTGCACACACACACAGGGTGTGCACAGACCTGTCCCAAGAAATAAACACCTGAGCTTCCCCAGAGTGCTGCAGCCTAAGCTGAATTCACTGACCCGGGCATATTGCTGCAGTTCTGCCCAGACAAGTTAGGCAGACTTTGGGTGGATGAAAAAGCTCTGCTGACCTGTGTGAAGCCTTCGCTGCGCAAACTCAGAGGAGCAGTTTTGGGCACGGCAGAGCTCCACCTCCCCCTCCTTGTGGCACAGTGTTTGCTCATGGAGGTATGAACCTTCCACTTCAGCTGGCACTCCAGCTGAACTAAATATATACTTACTAATGACTACAACAAAAATTGCCTTTTCCCACTATGCATATCTCTTATTAGCACTTTCAAGTGACTGGCACAGTAAATGTGTATCATGATGTGCTCTACAAATCAAATAACAGAGTACGGGATTATCCCAGTTCAGTCCTACACGGTCTGAACTATGCCTTAAATAATCACCAGCTTAGTTTAAAAATCAAAGGATAAGGCATTTTGCCACTTCATTTTGGAATGCTAACATCCTCTTTACTATGATTGAAAACCTTCCTTGAAACCCTAGGGTTAACCCTTTTGTTAAAGAAAAAAGATTAAAAAAAACCAAAACAACACAATAATTTCATTCCACTAGCAGTAGTTTAAAACTGTACTGTGTAAGAGAAAGGCTCAAAGCAAGTATTTCAGAAGTTAACCATGACTGGAATAGTTGTTTCATCTCTCTAACACAATGTAAAATACATAAGCACATAACTATTTCCAGCTACGTACACTTTTTTCTGACTTGGCTGATAGCCCAAAAAGTACTAACTAATATTTCATTAATAAAATCAGAGTTCAGCTAACCATGATTCATCAAGTAGCAAGAGAAATACCAGAAAATACAGCTCTACTTCAGCCATGAAACAGTTGCAAATTTAAAGAATGTTCATGTTATTTTAAAATATGCTTATTTAAAAAAAATATTATTAAAACAGTTAACTATTTTTCAGTGAACAGTTATGATGCCATTAGACTTTTAAGAATAACCACTCTATGAATAGTTCATGCATGCACCCACAGGTGCAATATTATTTGATGGCAACACTTGAAAAACAATGTTATAAAGCAAAATCAATACAGAGTTTATTCATTAAACCTCAGAATTATAAAAGGATATTGTTTAAAAGCAGTTTGATTTTCTAGCCCATAAATCTAACTGACCAATGAAATTATTTGGTGGGATCAGGTGCCAAGAGTAACTTTAGTTAACATACAGAAAGTTCCTGTACCTTATGCCTATGCAGTATCACTTACAAATTTCTAAATAAATTGGAAAAAAAATCACTGAAAATTAGTAACTGTAAAAAATTTATAAAAGCTGTTACAGAACAGTATGCATGGGGACATGGTGGTACTTTCCTGAGTCATGCATTTGCAAGCAAACTTTTTGTTTATAGTTTCTCTTAATTTCTTTGTATAAAATGCAGTGTTCTTATGCACAAAGAAGATACATATTTCCTCAAAATAAAGTATGTCAGTGCAAACTTATGGATAATGGAACATTCTTCTCAATCACACCAAATGACTGCTTCTGAAAAAATACTGTTCTGGAAACTTTTTAAAAAAATAATGAACATTTTCTTATACTAATCTGTGCCTCTGCACTCCCACCAACAGTCACAATTTGCACTACCATATTGCATTTGTGACATTCCTAAACTGCACTTATTCCAAGCTCTCTGAACAACAGAAATCTGTTGATATGCTGATACATTTGAAGTACCTTCCACTACATCCTATCTATCTTGTTCTTAAATTCAAAGTAACTAATTCATGCAAGAAACATTAAACTAGGAAAAGGTTTCTTCCTAGGTATCATGTGCATACACCTGCTTTTCCTTCTTCTTCAAACCTACTTCCCCAACCTTTCATTTTTTGACATCTAATTTTGCCTCATCTCTTTGCTTTATCTTGCTTTTTACAAGGTTTTCTTGTCAAACTGCTGTCATTCCCTGTGCATTCATACAACATATCCCACATGATCCTGATAAAGCTGGCCTCTTATCATTGTCACACCTATCATACCAACAACAGTTATCAATAGTTATCACTCCAACTGCTGGGGACATCGCCCCTAAGAGCCAGACAAAGGGAACAGAAGAGGGTACTCTACATTATTAGCACCATTATTCCTCAAAATTACTGAGAATTCAGGATGTCAAGGTCTTGAATTCATATAAATAACATGCTAGACCAGAATTGTTGGCAATTTGAGATACAGCAAACCACCAAACCATATCAGAGAACTGGATGATCTGCTCAAGTATGTCTGTGAAACCCGAGAAGAGCTGTGAAGGATGTTCATCTGAGAGAAGTAAGACAGAAATGCCATGCAGTCAGTAGTAACTCATCAGGCACTCCCAAATTTTATTGCTAGAATACACACTGAATGATAGGCCCAGAGTGTAATTATCATTTTGGTATTTGGAACAGTTTAGTTAATAGCAAGCATGGAAGTTCATTAGCCCAATAAACTAGGGGAAAAAATTGCACTTGGGAGAAAGTACAATGGTAAAAATGCGGAGAACTCTCCCTACCCCACTGACACCAGGGACCAAAGGCAATGATTAAACAGCCCAAAAAAGGCAACCTGTGGCAGAAAAATCACACTCCCATTCTGAGTGAAGGGTGTAATCAGCTTGAAATATAGATTACACTTGAAAACCCAATGAAATTAATTCTAATAGGAAAATCTGGCAAACTGAAACAGCTCAAGACCTCCAACTTGGGATTCATGTTTTAAAGGAATACAAACATGCTACACAAAAAAACCCAAGCAACATATATTTTCTTCTAAGTAGAAGAAAAGCATTTTTAGAGATAAAGAGGCTGTTAGTAACCAAAATGAATGTTAAAAGACAACTTTAAATTAGTACACTGCAATAATTTGTGCCTTAAGAGTCTTAAAATGTCTGTGAGAGGATCATTTCAATGATGCTAATTTTCAATACGTTTTGGAGCACTAGAGAAATTCAGTAAGACTGCTGGCATTTTCTGCTAATAGTTGAGGATGGTAAGCAGTATGATCTCAGTAATTATAGAGCTCTATGCCATTACTAATCTGAGGCAAAATAACCACCAAACTTATAAAGGATAAATTCACTGGGAAATTACATGAACAAAACTGATGTCAGTCAACACCATTTTATAGAAACTTCCTAAAAAAATAGAGAATTTCATTTAATCATCCGATAAAGTTACAAACTCTGGTCAGCAGACGTTATTCCATAAATGAAACACACAGACTTTTGAACAGCATTTACCTTACAGCCACACAAAACTCAGAGTAAGAAATTATTATCAGTATCACCAAATGTGATTGAGATACAGATATGAAAAAGTAGCTGTTAACAGGAAATAATAATTGAAAAAGAACTTTACATTCCTCCAGTACTTGCTCAACACTATTTAAGAGTATCATCAACGATGCAAAAGTAAATACTGTGTATGGCAGTGATGGCACAAGAATTGTCAAACTGGTCAGTAAAGGTGGTGGAATTGTTATCCAAAATAATATAGATTTCTTTGTTTGGTGGGGACAGTGTATTACAGCCAAGTGGACTTATGTAACAAGCAAGAAACAATGCAGGTGATACCCAGAAAACAGTGCACAGAAGCCACAGACTTACAAAATAGTCAAGCCTGACAACAAAAGGCAGTAATAAGTTTCCCACATGTGTAAGTGCACAATACCAGAGAAACTACCTTAGTCCACAGCATTAGTGGTACTGGAATAGTGACTATAGCTATATAGTCCCTGCATTGTTTTCCCAAAATGGCAAAGCTCTTGTTCTTTCTCCATTATTTACAAAAAAAGAGCAAGAATTCTGTACCTTTTTAAGATGTTAACCAGAATGCCCTGTATGCTGCTATTAGCACAGAAACTCACGTGGAAAGAGCACAGCAGCAATCTGAAAATGCTGCAGAGAACCAATGAATGTTACACAAACACAGAAGTTGTCTCTAATCCACAGCAGGAAAGTAAGATTGCTCAGGCCTGAAGTTACAGCTCGGGCAGTACTGGTGGTGGTGTAGGTGCAGTGGCAAGACAGATCTTACTGCTGACATGTTTTGGGGTCATTTCCTACAATAGCAATTACTTAAGACCAAAGCCACTTAAAGAATTGTACAGTACTTCTTTGTTTTGCTTCTTGAATATGTATCTTAAAAACCAACCCTGAACAAATGCAGACTTTTTGTCACATGCCTCTGCTCAAGAGAGCTGGACTGCCACAGCCTGAAGTGACAACACTGCTAGGAGTCCATCATCACGTTATGTGCACAGGACCTGACTGCCTGGGTGACTTCACCACGGAAAAGCCTGACAGGACAGGAAGTGGCACACTGGAGGTGAGCTCTCATTTGGTGATTCCTTTGGCCTTACCTGGTCGTGAGACCCTTGAGCTGCTGAATGCTGCTCCTCGCAGGCTGCTGTCAAGAGTCTGGGGGTTGGAGTTACCATGGAGATCACTGCATCTGACAGCTGAGGGGGCTGCAATGAGAGACAGAGGTACCCATCAAACCAGTGCCCATCACCTCATCAAAACACAAACACCTTGACTCCTTTTGCTTTTGGCTTTCACCAAGGTCCGAGCTCCCAGACTGGGAGATTTAGCTAAAGTGTAAGGGAAAAAAACCCAACACCCATCACCAAAAGAATTAGCGAGGTGAGGGCAATTCCCAGTGACACACAGCACTGGAGCACTTGGCAAAGCCATGCACTTTTACAGGAGCTTGGAAGGATCCTAATATACCATGAGCTTGACTCAACATTCAGCCTTTCTAGTCAACTATAACAACAGCAAGAAATTCAGAACCCAGAACCACTGCTGAGCACAGGACTGAAATGGCAGTGCACAGCCTCAGAACAGTGGGACACCCAAAAGTGCTCCCTCACAAAGCTCCAGAGGGAAGCTGATTGAGCATTGCCTCTGTGCAAGAAATAAGCAGGCAAAAGAAGTCACCCTCTTGAATGTTTTTGGGGCAAGGCTGAAGGTAAGCATTTATGAAAATCAAACATGAAAGACAGCCTGGCATTCATCTGCAATAATAAACCTGTTTGGAGACTTTTCCAAGCCTGCCAACAAGCATGATGAGTAAAGCCTTATTCCTTATTGCCTTTGCCGTTCGAGCACCACATATATTGACTAGTTTCTTATTCTTCCAATTCAAGCCTTAAGTCTTATGCTCAATTTTTGTCTACATAATTTAATAATTAAACGCTGTAAAGTGAAATGAGATAGTCATTGGAGACTTCTAAAATTAATTATCCTCTTACACACAAATGTATTTTAAAACTATTATCCTGGTTTTGTCTGGGATAGAGTTCACTTCCTTCCTAGCAGCTGGTACAGTGCTGCATTTTGGATTCAGTATGTTAGTGACACAGTGATGTTTTAGCTGTTGGTGAGCAGTGCTCACACCGAGTCAGGGATTTTCAGTTTCCTGTGCTCTGCTGGTGAGCAGGTGGGAGCGTGGCTGGGACAGCTGTCATGGTCTGGCCAGTCCATGCCATACAATGTCACACCCAGTACATGAACTGGGGGGAGCTGGCTGGGAGGGGCTGTTCACTGCTTGGGGTTGCACTGAGCATCCCTCAGCAGGCAGTGAGCAATTGTATAGTGCACCTCTTGTCCTTTTTGGGTTTTATTCCTCTCTCTCGGGTTGGTATCTCCCTTTACACATTATTATCTTTTCTAATACTATAATTAGTATTATATTTTCCTTATTAATTACTTATTTCCATTATTAAACTCATCTCAGCACATGAGTTTTACTTTTTTCTGATTTTCCTCCCCGTCCCACTGGGCTGAGTGGGGGTTGGGCCGAGTGGCTGTGTGGTACTTAGTGATCAGCTGAAGTTAAATCACACCAACTATACATCAAGTATCATTTTATGACAGAATCAATTTAATAGATAACATATTGAAACACTTCATCAGGAAAAGCATTCATAAATCCAGGTCTAATTCTCAGCCTGCAGTACTACAACACGCTCTCATTGACTTCATTGTGACATGAATCCACCATCTAACCAATCACAACTACTCACTTCAGAGAGTGGTACATTTATCCTAATTGGAGGTGAATGACTACACAAGGGACAACACTTGCCTACTGAAGCATCACAAACTATTAGCAATACATCAGCTGGACATCCACAGTTTTTCTGAGTTAGTCTGCTGAATGCATATAAATCTCCATCTATGTGGCTGCGTTTCTAATTATCTGTCTAATTCTCAGATGGCATTCTGAGTTGACTGTTCTCATCTCTCCATCTCATCTTCTTGGTTTTTTTTTTCAATTATAGAATCATTGACTGGTTGGGGTTTGAAGAGACTTAAAGATTACCTTATTCCAACCCTCCTGCCATGGGCAGGGACATTTCCCACTAGACCAGGTTGCTCAAAGCCCCATCCAACCTGGCCTGAACACTGCCAGGGTTGCAGCATCAACAACTTGTCTCCCATCTCATTTTTCCTGTGAGGCATATTATGTTTATGCCAAATACAATATACTCAAGCAGCATAACTGTGTGTTAATATAAAATCTGAAAATCCAAGCAACAATTAGAGGATTTCCCATGTCTTATGAGAGAATCGTTAAGAGTATTACTATACTAAAATTATCTCTATTTAATACCCTTACATTATGCTATGCAACAGTAACTAACACATACTAAGGCTGCTCTCATGTCAAATACCAGGGAAATAACTGCCTCATCTGGAATGGAGGCTTCTGCAAGATTAATGGAGTTTAAAGGACACTGCAGAATACCAGATACTCCTACTGTAGCACTGCAGATGAATCAGGGTTATTGAAGAAATTCTGTTAATGCTTTCTGTCATAATTATACCCATAAACTGGTTGGGTCATGTTTTCATTTGTTCTGTTTACAAATCTTTTTAACTGGATCCCTGGTGGTTTCTATCAGTGACAGGATCACTTAAAGGCTATTCATCTTGCCACAATGCTACAGAGGCAGGAGGCAGCAGAGCAGGCAGCACTGGTAACACAGGCTGGAAGAGCTAATCACATCCTCTGGTAAAACCAGCTTTGGTTACCTTGCAGGACAACTTTTTGGCAAATACTATCTCTCTATTGAAAAAGTGAAAAGTAAAGTGAAAGAGTCATACCAGAGGAGAAAAGATATTATTATTATCATTGCATTACCTATGAGTGTCAGTGAAGCGTAAAAGTTACAAATATTTCCTTTATGATTGGGTGAGAGCATACATGTATTGATGATAGCAATAATCATATGGTATCATATGGCCCTAACCACAATGTTTTACTCAACAACTAGAGTTTTTTCAAATCCAATTTCATACAGAAGTAAATACTAATATGAGCTTTGAAATAAACAGTAGGTAAAGACAAAAATGTCCTTTGAAACTTTCATTTGTAATATTACCATTATAATCTGTAATTACTTGCAGCAGGATAAAGTCTTCACACTTTACAAAGAAATTGAAAAATAATCCATCACCAGACATCACAGAATGCAGCTGCAAAAGTGATTAGAACAGTGTAGAAAGTACTTTAATATGAAATATCTGGAGACTTCCACTGGTATAGTTTATTACAAAAAAAAAAAAGAAAAAGACAGATTATCTAATTACAGCACCTAAGTATTTTCATTGGGAGAATATACTAAGTACCAACTGGCTTTTTAATCTAGCAAAGAGTTTGCATAAAACAAATCAGCATCTGGAAGCTGACAAGAAATTCAAATGAGAAATAAAGTACATGCTTTCCATCACCTGTGACTAACCATTAGTGCAACTATCCAAAGGAGAATGCAGAGATTCTCCATTTGTTGATGCCAAGCTGTAGTGGAACTTTCCCAGAAGATGAATTTTTGTGAAAACACAAGCTATCCTGCAGTCAGACAAAAGTTACTCTTTCATACAGACAGACCAAGTCTGCACCACAGAGAAGGGGATATTACGTGCTGCAGTCATCCTTCCTGCTCATAAATTAAAGACATTATGATCAGAACCAATTGTCTGGTTTTGTAACTAAAGCCCTGGGAGGTGATGAGCACCGTGCATGCCGAGCTGGTGGTGTCAGCAAGGACTGAGTGAGTGCATGTGCATGTGTGCACACACCTGAGGGAGGGAGTGTGTGTTCAGGCCTGCAGAGTCACACAGCCACCACCATCCTCCCACAGACAGGTGGACTAAAGTCTGCTGCAATAATACTCTGACTTCAGATTCAGGGAGCTCACTCTGTCCTCCACGAGCTGAAAGGACTCAGTCACAGGAGAGTGGTGGCAGGAGCTCTCTTCACCAGGGTCACCTGGGACATCAGTCAGACTGAAGGCAGGCAATGCAAATGATGTCCTCTGAATGTGCATGGAGCAATAAATACAGTGCTTCATGTTCTTAACTACTTGCCAGTCCTGTCCCTGTGGACAGTAAGCTTTCTGGGCAGAAAAACCATCTTACTGGGGTACTTCAGTGGGTTAGCAACCTCAGCTAAAACCCAGGAGCTGCTGTAGCCTCACAGCAGTTTGCTTACAGCTCTCTCCCTGCAACAGCAGGGCACACAAGTAACATGGGCTTCTTGCAAAGGGATAATGGAAGAAGAAAAGGAAATAAAAAACAAGATATGGCCTGAAGGTTACATTGGTGTCACAGTGGGCAACCTTAAAATTTCACCCCTTTAGCAAAGGATAGGAAAGTTATTGGACGTGTAATTTGGCAACAGCATCTAAGCCTTGGGCTGTTAAGTGTCAAGAAATGTAACCATGTTTAAGTATCAACCAAAAATAAAAGTTAAAAATAAAAATCTTTCCTTTTTACTAACTGTAAATCTGGTACACAAGACTTTGGATTTGCACTATGTTTGAAAACCCAGAAGTCAACCTATGCAAACACGTTCATTGATCTCTTTATCTCTCAGCTCTGCTATTGGACACAATCTCCATGAAGCAAAACCATGGAAAACCCTGGCAGCATGTCCCATGTGGGCAGTTGATGAATGAAGTAAGTCACCATCCCCCTGTGACTGTCCCCAGTGCCAGCTTAACTTCAAGAAAAGCAATGAGGCCTTTCCTGCCCTGGCCAGGGCAGAGGACAAACCCCGTGGCAGGGACAAACTGCACAGCACCATTTGCACTGAGAAGCCCATGAAGGGATGTTCCTTAAAGCAGGGATGAATTTGGTGATGCCCTTAGTGGGTCACAGACCAAACAGTGCATTTGTCCTCTGCTTCATATGTAGATTTCCTTTTGAAGGCACCTGAGCAACTTAAGGAAACTGAAACTGGGGGCCAGATTTATAGGAGGCATTGAAATTACCAGCTGGGCAGGTGGCTGGGGTAAGGGTATACCTAAATAGTACAGCAGTTTTACTCTTGATTTAAACCTGGAATAATTAGGCACATAATTTTGGAAGATGATTTAGTGAATCCTACTCAATTCCTCTGAACATTTAGCCACTTAAGTATTTTTTCAACCTTATTTCCGTTTAAGTACTATTTCTGCAGAGTTTCAGTTTATTTTTTTTTTTATTAAACAATACAGATGAGGCTAAACTAAACCAGTGCCATTACTATCCTGTTTCAGTATATTTCTCTTAAGTATTTCATAATGAAAAAAGCATTAATTGGGTAACTGATTTATAATCCCACTCTCTCCTGGCTTTTAAAGGCACAGGAAAGTTTAAATGCTACATGGGCCATCTTCAAAAGACACTGAATTACAAAAGCAGAGATTGCATTATATCTCTGGGAAAGAAATTCAGGATACCTAGTGCACAACATTTTGTTTTCTTTCAAATTGATGAACAGCTTCAATATTTCCAAACTACCCCTGGTGGAGTAAACTATACTATACTATAAAGAAGTATATCATGTCTATATAGAAGATTCTAATGGGACACCAAAAATTATGCCACACTTCTGCAAAAAATAACCCAAAATGCATTTTCTAAAGCAATTCCTAAAAAGTGTACAAGTCAGTGAAGAGAACATTCCAACATTTGCCAGACCCCTGGTGATGTGCTGGGTTTTAGTTTCTTTATGGATTAACATAATGTATAAATATAATCACAGCAGAATAACCACAGCTGTGGCTCTCCTGGGGCATGAGCAGCAATTAGCCTGTGCAAGGATCATGGATAACACTGCAGACACACGGAGCAGAGACCAGGACCAGCATTTTCAGCACAACACAACACAACATGCTGGGTTTCTCTATCATGTTTCCAATGACTACCTATGTACTGGAACTGCAATCTCTGCTCAGAAAAACCCACACAATCTCTGAATATTAATGAATTTGCCCTAAGGTCTTATAGAGTAAATAAACACCATTTAATGTCTTGCTATGATAAAAAATTCCTGCTGTAGACACTTATGGATCTATTATTGCTCCACAGCTGCTTCCTCTAAAGGAAGCTATGAGGAATTTTTTATTTTAAATATACCATAGATGAATGCTCAGATTTGATGAAGTAAACAAAGTCACGAGTCAGTTAAAAATCCGAAAATCAACATTGAAACAAATCTTCATTATAGTACAAGTGGTAAAAGCTTCCCCATGGCAATATCTAAGCTGAAGCAACAAAAATACCCTCAGAAATAACCCACATCTTCCCACAGAAACTTAAAATACCTAAGCCTTGAAAGCCTCTCCTCAGGTGCAATTCACAGAGCCTGGGCTGCCCCTTTGAAGCAATTCTCTCAAGGGAAAACAAAACTGCAGGTGGAAACTCTTCTCATGTTTCATCTTAACTAACTCTGTCAAAGCTAGTGGACATCATGAAATTAAGGATTTCAGAAGCACTGTCTCGTTAACTTGGCTATATCATGCTACCCCATTTACACAGGTCTCTCCCAAGATAAATTAACTCTTCGCAGCCCAAGCAGTGACTCAATCCAACCAGTCTTAGAGCCAGACTGGAATTGACAGCATCAATTCTCAAAATCATTTACCACTGTCAGCACTTTGCCTGCACAGACACTTTGACAGCTTTAGCTTCTTTCTGGTTCAGCTGTGTATTTGAGTGTAGAAGATATTCTCTCTACCATGTGTAACAGTTTCACAGGAGATACATGAGTTATCTACTATTATTTAATAGCCCAGAACTTTCAGTGATAATAATGGATTTATGAAAAGTTTAGCAGTCATCAACCAAACCTGGTACCCAGACTGGAAATGCTTACTACTGTAAGAGGATGTTTTGCAGTATGTGGACAGATTCATGAGTGCTGTGGCCTACAACACAGCAATTCTAATACTTCTTTCATCAGAAAGATATGTGAGTATCAAATAGCACAACATTTATTTTACTAACCCTCAGGCAAACCAAATGTCATTTTTCTAATTAACAAGCTCAGATTTCAAGAAAACCAAACCCTCAAACTTCTCCCTTGACAGTAACTCATGAGATTTCTGCTGAACTTTTTAAACATTAAACAAAACCCACAGCATGTTGAGGACTGTTGTGATGCAACATAAAGAAATACGTTTAAACATTAATTTTGTGATAGTGCAGGTAGGTGGGAAAGAATTACCCCTTTTAGAAGCATTGAACTGTAATAGTTTCCTTTGCCTATTTAGCTTTACCTGAGACAAAAGCACAGAGGAAGAAACAGGAAAGAAGAAACGCAGCCCTAGCAATCACCATTACCAGATTTAAAAGTGAGTGCAAGTTTAAAAAGAAAACCACACAATTTTGATTAATTCATGTAACTTTTGCCCTGAGGAGATCCGTCAATCTAACCTAACACATGAACTTCCAAGTCTTTGGCCCTCAGCTGTACAAATACTGCACTGCTTTCAGCATGCACACCTTGCCCAACTGCAGAACACTGCAGTGAAAGGATCTGCTGTTTCCCACACCTGAATGACTCAAAGTCTGTCGAGCTTTCTCAAGATGCATCAGTAACGTGGATTGCAGCCTATGGCAAAGACAGAGCCAGTACAATTCTCTTCAACAAGGCTGAGTATGGGTAGCCAATATCATCAGTTTTGTTTCAGCTTAGCTGTAGTTTCCAAGCGATTTTGAAGGTGGGATACCATGGGCACCGTGGTAATGCAATCTTGATGTTGTGGAGGCATCAATAAACACTGCAAGGTCAGGCTTTAGGAGAAACCACTACAGTCAACTTTGGAGGAGCAGAGGTGGCAGGCACTTTGGACATGTGGCATGGCATTAGGGGAGCAGCTTGTCCCTACAAGACCTTTTAAAACTTCATCTTGGGTGGAACCTCAGCTACACATCACTGTAACAAGATGTATATATAAGTGATAATTAATATATTTAAGTCACGTTTTTCCCCTTACATTATAGCAATTGTATGAAATGCTCTAGGCTAGAAGCTGTTGAATCAGGAAATGGATCAGAAGAAAACTAAAATGCCTTTCTAGTTATTGATTCCTGCTCTCTGTTTCATGTCAGTTTCCTAGAATCCATCCAACACAAGCACCAAAGGGTAATGAGTTTCTGAACCCACACTCTAATAGTGCACACTGCATCAAAGCTTTCAGTAATTGCCTGGATGCTGCTTCCCAGCAGTACTAAACAACTTAAATATAATTAGCTGGAAGCCCTATGGGCTTCATTTCCCCACTGGAACACCTCTTACACTAATCCATTTATCAGGTTGACAGATGACTGAATCACTGGCGTTATGGACCCATTCTACTAATAATATTTCTCAAGCCCACATTCTGGTTTGTGCTTTATTTGGTACAGTTTTGCAAAGGAAAAACCAGTGTTAAGAGTGGGGAGAGAACCAGACATATAACTTGTTCATCTCTTTCCAGTACTGACCAATGTTATTTGTTTGATCAGCCCATTAAGTGTGAAATGCTAGAGCTATCAGGCAGCAAATGAAAATTAAATGTATGCATTATGGAACTATATGATGCCAAAAATAATAGGGAAACACAAAAATATTGTAAATATTTCTGCAAGTCTTATAGCCATTCTGAAGTTTCAAGAGAGGTTTGCCTAAGAGGACAATTTTCAGCATATCCTCCTGAGGATGGCCTGACTACAGCTGTCAAGCTAAAATTTCTTCATACTACTTACTTCTTGTACATTTTTCTGAACAATAGGCAACAAAAGAAATTTTAAAGCTGTCTGAGTTATATTGAGTAGACATGAACTGAACATCATGCTGCCACAAATCTAGGCACTTTGTAAGCTGCTAGAGAATTCTCATAAAAGTACAAAAAAATTAATTTCTTGTACAGAATTTTCTAATGTTGTAATGAACCCCATTTTATCCCCATGACTTTTATTTCCAGACAGGTTTCAATAAGTGGACCTCTGCAGAGGCTGAAATAATGGGGACTGCTGAAATTATGGGGAGCCAAGGTCTTCCAAAATGTACCACACTGTGGAAATGAAGTAATTGTAAAAATGCTAAATTCTGACCAAATTATTTTAAATCGTGAAATAAAATTACTCTAGGATGTTATTTGCTTATGCTTCCTTTCTAGGAAGTTGTGGAACAGGAAACAAAAAGCAACAAAGCTGGAAATGACCAGTAAGAAAAAGGACTTTAAAAGGTGCCCTTCTTCTAGATCCATTATATTGTGGTCAATAATCCACATTCTGGCTTGGAATCACTGGATCCAGCTGGAGTAGTAGCACTGTTTCATCTGTTTATTTCCTCTGGATGTTCTCATCATGGACACAGAAAATATTGATGTTGAAAAAAACAATAAAACAAGAAACTTGTACTTCTTGTACTCTACATGAGCCTAAACAATATGCTTGTAGTAAAGCCAACAGCCAACATTCAGAAATTCTCTTAAAAGTAGTACCACGAGGTAAATTAACTCGTGGGCATCGATATGAATTTGAAGAGTGACTAGAAAAGCTATACTTGAACTTTTAACAATAAAATGTATAAGTAAAGTATATTCAGTGATGTAAACTGACTTAGCTGGTGAATCAAGCAGCAGCAGCAGCAGCTGCAGGATGAGGTACAGCCAGCAGTTCTTGGGAGCAGCACCTAGGCTGCCAAAAAGAACAGCAGCTACTTGGACATTACTAGATTTTCAAAAATGCAATCACAGGTCTTTACACCACCTGGTAAAATACTGAGCAGGTTATTAAATACTGAGCTGTTTGAGATTTCTTCATGTGAACCCCAGAGCAGAAATCTCAGTCTCACATGCACTCTCCACCCACTCTTTCCCTCCGGCCTGAAACTGGAAAACTCATCCCAGAGACACTGGCACCTCCACATCAGGCAGTCAACCTGCCTGTCACTCAAAGACAGCCTCCTCCTTCCCAGCCTCATCTTCTCTGTTTAGTGTATTTTCTACTCCCACAAAGGGCAGCCAGTATCCTGAGCAAGGGTAGCCCCAAACCATACGAACCTCAACACTTGTCAGTCACACTTCACATGAAATGCAGAATTTCACACTCCTGTTAACACATGCTTCTTTGAAATGCAATGGTATTGAGCAGAGCAAACATCAGATCTAATCAAAAGAACATTCTGCAGTAAAAAAATGTCAAAAAATCTCCTCCTGTTTTTAGTCACCTTTAATAAAACAGATTATCCTGAATTTTCTAACTAGGAAACAGTCTTTGCCAGGCAAAAACCATAACGTTGCCTTCATTTGAGTGCTTTATGAAGAAACTTGCTATATTGCCAGTGAAGCTGAATTTCCTAGGTACTAACTCTGAGACAATTTTTAAATTCTTGAAGAAAACAGTATCTCTTTAAAGCACTGTCAAAATTATTATACATACAGAGTCTTCCCTGTAAATCAGGGGCAAATGTACAGCAGCTTTATTTTGAAATAGCTGCACTGAATTCTTAAGGTCTTTTAACAGAAGTAGCAAAGAAGAGTTTGAGGAAAAGAGAGGACTCATCTAAGAACGAAACAGCTGGAGGCACAGGCCATACTTTCATACTTTCAACATTCATACTTTGTATGGTAGGAAGAGCACACTTGGAGGGACATGGCATGTTAAGCACCCAGAAATGCAGAGCCTTTTAGGAGTGCAAACACATACCTCTTCTGAAAAGCATGGCAGAAGTGACCTAACATATTGATCTACAAAAAGAGCACCCTTTGTAATATGCATTAGAAAAATTATTTTTTTATATCCAGTAATTATTGTCTTCAACATTAGAAAGATAATTAATTTTATCGCAAGACAACTTCTGTGCATTCTCCATTTTTGGAATCTTGATTAGAACAAACCTAGAATAGCCATAACCAACCCCAAACTGGCTCTGCTTTGATCTGGGTGTTGGATCTTCTAAAGTCCTGAATTATCATAGGATCCTACAGTAAGAATCTCTCCATACAAAATATTACATATGCTTGTTGTGCTATTTACATAGAAAATAGGGAGTTTAATAAAAAAACACCAGGGCACAAACTTGCATATTGAATCCAGACAGATCCAAGGTCTTAAAGATACCAAATGTGAGGCATTCCTTCTGATCATATAACACACTGGTTAAGCAACTCTAACAAAGCTAAGACTGATGATTAAAGACACAGAATGCTTTTGTTACACTGCAGATTCTCTTTCAACATTACCTTTCCCTTTTACCTAAATCATTGTAGAGATATAGGAGTAAAAACTATTTATATTAAATTAAATTACAGTTTAATGATATGTATGTGAATTTTAATCTACCCCTAATTAAAATGCAGGACAGCTTAATAGGTTATACTGTCTGGATATGAAAAATGCAGCTGAGAATACTGGCTAGAGAAATACATGAAATGAATAAAAGAGCGGGAACATGAAATCATCTGTTGTAAACATGGCTGTGAAAAACCTGAACATTTCAAAAGACGTGGATGAAATAACCTGCCAATGAACATCACACAGAACATCACAGGTAAAGAACACTGGTCCAAGGAACCCTGTCCTTGGACTTGGTCAGTAACACGGATAATTTCAACACATTGGAACTTTTAAGAAAACATTTTAAGAGTCAGCAGCATTAGTGAATTTTCAGGGGGAAAACCTTTCAAAATTACCATCTGCATATTATAGGAAATAACTTTGGTAAATTTTAGTCCTGTTGATTTGTTGGTGTGATTAACCTGATGGCTGATAGTAGCTGTCTCATCATTATATGCCATGTAGGAGTAAATGGGTATCCACACCTCGACACTGAGACAAAATTCACCTCTTGATAGTGTACATGGCAATTTTGACCAGTATATATTAGAAAAGTTTATTTATATAAAAAGATTAGGATAAATTCCTTTAATGAATTCAATAAAGGATTATCTCTCAATATACCTATGTTCTGTGCTTTAAAGTAATTCTGACTATAAATGGTCAGACCAATCCATCTTTGGTTTCCTTCATTTCAATTTTCAATCTGCTTCAAGAGGTATTTAGCTACTGAAGCTCACAGATTGATAATGATTCTTTAGACTACTTCATTGAAGGGACACACAGAAAGCATACTCAATATCTTAGTATTAGCAAATTGTTATCCAAGCCATTCAATCAATACATCATTCTGCTTCATGGTATGATCACATACAGTAAAGTTCCTAAAGTATTTTCCAAAGCCATGATGAAAAAAGCCTGCATCAAGTTTCAAAACTCTAATAAAATCAAATCACACAACAAAAGAAAACAAATGCAAAACCACAACAAATTCTGAAAATCCAACCAATTAGTTAAGCTTGTTGAGGGAGAAGGACTTTTGAAATGCAGAACACTGCAAAGTTCTCCCTGAAGTTTCCTCAGCCTTGCTACTCCAGCATTAGGGTCCAAAGGCACTGATCCTGTTGCTGCAAACATAATTTCTTGAAAACTTCCAAGGACCTTCCAAGGAGCTTGGAAGTGGAAAGGGAAAAAAGCTTTTATTACTTCCATCAATGTGAAGTATCCTACAGTGTTTAATGCTTAGCTGTGCATTATTTTATTAAATAAATACATTAGGCCTCTTGAATGAATAGTAGGTCTGTTTTTTGAAATGGTAATAGATTAAGAACACCTGAAAGTCATACAGACCAGGACAATAATTCAAATTGCAATGCAGACTATTCATATCTGTACATACACATGCATACCCTAATACAGCACTACACCTTCATGTACATTTTATATCACTGAATTTTATGCAGATAGTATGTGATATTACTTTTAGTCAGCACTAAAAGGAGATTTTTCCCAGGGTCTCAGAAGTACAATTGCCATTGACTTCAAAACAAAAAGGAATTGGCCTGCAGTTCTGGAAACCTGTCAGTCTTTTCATCTTGCAAGCTAAACTTTCCTTTTGCAAATTGAGAAAACTATGAAAAATGAGAACAAGTATTTGCACAGGAAGATAGCTAGTTTTATTTGCTGTATTAAATGAAAAAGATCCTTTTTATATCATGACAGAACATGTCAGGGATGTTCATGCCACTTAACTTTGATTCTAATTTATGTATATGGATGCTGATGCCTAAAGCTGGGTATGAATATTCAGTCTTCATTATAATAAGTTGTTTTCTTGTATCACATTAGCAGGAAAAGAAGGACCTAATAGCAAACAACTCATTAAAGTAAAAGAATAATTATAGCAATGATAGAAGAAACGAAAAAAAAAGATCATTAAGAGACCTTTTGCATCTCAGTTTACAGATTTTGTTTACATTAAAGTGTTTAGGGAGATGCAAAGGTGTTAAGTCATTTTTTGCCCTGGCCTTTGAAATTATTTAGGAAAATTCTGCGGCGTAAGCTTAGAGCCTTAGAAGCTTGTCTTAGAGATTTTGGGGGACAGGTATTAAAAAGTTAATTTTCATCAGGGTAAGTCTAGCTATATTCTCCATGCTATCCACTGCAGTGTGCAATTTCAGTCTGTCATTATGTTTCTTGTTCTGAGTGAAGCTTCACTACTGTAGCATTATTCCCTTGCTCCTCATAATCACTCTTCCCTTACATTCCTGCTGAACATGGCTGCCCCTCAGTGTCTGTGGAATAGCTGCTCATGTCCAAACGATTCTTATTAAAGAGTTCAGAGAGTTAGTGTTAAAAAGTGTTCAAATTAAGCTAGATTATAGTGAATGAATCAGGTTAGAGAGTGACTACATGATCAACCAAATCCCGTGGGAGCAGCACTGAACAGTTTCGAACAGTGGGGGACGGGAGCCTATTCAGCCATTTCAGCTGCTGCCAGAATAAAATGTGGGGGACAGAGAAATGCTTTCGTTCTTAGCTTTTCTTCCTTTTCTTTGCTTTTCCCAGTATCTAGGATCCTGAAATTTTTACTCCTGATTCAGGCTACCAATTCTCCTCAAAACAATTTTTCTCCAGCAGAACCCGTGTTCAGACTTGTAAGGCACATCCATGTGGTAGCTAAAAAAACCCATCCAAACTCAATGTGCCCCATCACCCTCCCCCCACCACCACCTCAGTAAACCAGCACTGAGTTTAAACACAGTCATCTCGGCGTCCTCAATTCACCTTGTTATTGCACCTCCAGTTGCTGCAGCACAGATGGGATGCAACATCTCCCACTGTTTGGGGACTGCCCCTAAAGGTGAGCCATATGTTTTGCAATACCTAGAAACAGCAGGATAAGATAAGGAAATCTCTGCAGCCTTAAGGCAGAGTTGCTTTGATTTCACTGCTTTGTGCCCTGCCTTCTCCCCACCCCCTCCTTTTTTTTTCTTTTTTTTTTTTTTTTTTAGAGAGGGTTTTTTTTTTTTTGAGAGAGAGCTTTTGTAATTTAATTTATCTGGGTTAAGCCTACAGAAAAAAAAAAATAATCCAAACAAATACTGTGTGTGCATGTGTGTGTGTATGTGTGTAATGCCTTGGAAATCTCCTGTGTTATCTGTGTAACGTTTTACCTTCCACTAGACAAATATATTTTTAAACAGTGTGGAATCAAAACAACATTCTCGGCATTCAAGACATTCTGTCATCACTGCCCATTTGTTGCCCTCCAGGTTTCTCTCAGCTGGCAAATCTCCCATTTAAGGAATTATCAGATTCATCTGCTTAGACAAGGCTGCAAAATAGAATGAAAAGCTGGATTATCCTAGAGAACTCATTTTTTTTCTTTCAGGGCAGAAAACCCAGTGCATGAGAGCTGAACATTAACAGCAAATAGAACCAATCTCTCAGACTTGACAGTTCTACCCCCCTGTACTCAGTGAAATCTAATTTTGATAAAGATGCTACAATATTTATTTTACTTTTCTCCTTTACTTCTTTAAATATATTTAGTGCCACTTATTATGCTAACCTGTTTTGAAGCCTTAACTATTAGGCTCATATATGATGTTTATTTTTAAACTGTAGTTCTAGTAAGCATCTAGTGCATCCTGCTGCTTCTATGCAATTTGTCATAAAGAATCACCAATTTTCCTTTGCTAACATTTTCCCTACAGCATATTTTTTTGCAGGGTAAAAGTGTGAAAAAAAAAAGGGAGAAATAGAAAAATCAATAAATTGACAGTTGACAGTTTTCCACCACAAGATGGGTCAGGATTTACTTGAGTGATGGAGTAGCTTTCATGACAGAGGCTGTGCTGCAAAACCATGCTTGTGTTTCTGGGTTTGCCAGCTGCAGCACTAGGATTTCTGGAGGATATGCCATGGTTCTCAGTGCTGTAGCATACTAAAACTCCACACAACCCTTTTGTGCCAACATGTGAAATACTACTCTTTGCCCCCTAGGTAGAAAGAAAACTGAGGTACAACCAAGAGAAATGTCTCAACATCAGCCTTGCTCACTGAGCAGGTTGGTTTTGTTTTCTTAACACAGATGAGTGAACTGACAAAAACTCCATCAAATTCAGGAAAGGGTTTCACGTGCTGAGTGCGTACACAGGTGTAGGTGCACCAAGTTAAGCAGAAGATGAACATTAGAGAAATCCTAAGTGATTCTAAAGTAATTAACATAGCAGCAAACTCATTACTGAGCAGAACTGCCTCATGGAGACTACTGCCATCCCATACTGACACTAAACCACTACCTTATGATGCTCGCCCAAGTAAAAGTCTATTTCAAGGTGTTATATTATTTTAGCAGAGTGATTAATCAATTTCTTTTTAGAGCATCCTCTGAGAGCTTAAAAATTCATGATTCACATTATTAGTATTCTGCATAGCTTTTCGAATTCCTTGAGTGGTATGATTAAATTTATCTGTGGTTGCTAATGGTCACAATATGAAATACAAAAGTCACCATTGCACATAGACCCAATGGGTGCCCTTAAAACACGCTGTGAATCCCAAACAAAGAGGACAGCAAGTGACAAATCCTTTCTCTTTATTCTCACAGGCTATACACTGTTTGTGCAAAAGGCAGACAGGATGGACTTGTGATGTAATACTGCAAACAGAACAAATAAATTACTCCATTATATTTGTCACATTTTAAGGCTGGAAATAAGTCCATAAACTCAGCTGGGTTCAGATCCTACTGACTCACATTTTACAACATAAAAACTCATCCACAGTTTGATGCTATGATATAAACAATACCCAAAAGCATGATGAACCTGGAAAAATGTTCCAGTTCATCACTAAATTGAAAAGATTATATACTAGGCTTGAAGAGTCTTGATACTGCGTTATTTATTTAGACTGTATGTTCTAGTAGTCCAGGCTTGGTCATCCAAAAATAGTGAGAACTACACTTAGCCATTCTGGGCATAAAGCATTAAAAATTTATCAAAGAAATCAAAGTGACTGTCTAATAAGATTGAATCCATCATCCATAGAAATTGCCAGACACAAAGACCTACAAATACATTTTGAGTTTATTGAATGTAGCAAGATTAACAGCACACAGTCTGATTAAAAGCCAACAGATAAATACCAAGCCATCCAAAATGACAGTTCTTTCTAAAACCTGACATCATGCACCAAATAATTGTGAGATACATTGTAACATAACAAAAACTGATACAAGCAAAGCAACAAATCCCAATATCTATCATTAAATAATACTATTATGAGGTTCTAGCAATGCACACTATGGTCGATATCGGAGTAATTTACGGCTGTGTGCACTGCAATGTATACTCTGCATTGCAATGAATACTCTGGAAGAACAAAGTTCTTCATTACTCAGAAGTTAAATGATCTGTTGTTTGTCCTTTATTGTTTCTGTGAGCTGTTAAGCTATTCAGAAGTATGTAACACTTTGTTCTAAAGGAGGTACTGGTGTGACTTTTCAGAAACACCACATTATAAATAAACCTTCATAAAAATAGCACTGTATTGACTCTGTGACCCCAAAAATGTACTCTAGACTGTCACTACCATTAAAGGCAATGATTCTGTTTTAATTATTGGGTGATCAGTTTTTTGGGGACAGGAATTCCTCCATCAATGCATTTCCCTACGTTTCTGTGAAAAGGGAGCTTAAATATTATCATCAGATGACAATGCAGAACTACCACAGGGCTAGTGAAGGGGCACTTCATTAGGAGTCTGCTGACAGATGCAAACATTTTGACAAATTCTGTAAAGCAGAAGCATGCTATTAATTTCAATATTTATTACTTCCCATGAAAGATAAGCGACTCAATATTGGGAAGGGCTTTACAAGGCTGATATTTCATCTCTCTCCAATGCTTTTTGCTTTGTGATGTGTCTGCCTATTATGAGGCTAACTTATTCCAAAGAACAAATTAAGCAGCAAGACATGACAAGCAGTGCATTTGTATGCAATTTGCTTACCACCTGAGGCATGCCAACAGCTCAAGGCCAAAGGCTGAGCAACCCCAGCAATTCAATAAATGCAGTAATAATCAAACTGAATGCACAGCACTGGGGGACTTATTTCCAGTACAATATGGAATTTATACACAGGACCAAGTGCGTCTGTGCATTTAGTGACTGCTATAAAGAAATGATACCACTGAGAAACTTTTAGTAACTGTTGTTCTGGAAATACTGTCCAATACAAATTAAACGCAGAGGTTTATACATCTTGTTCTACAACCAGACAGTGCTTGTGAAATGATTAAATTACACCCTGGACTGTGGGTCCAGTATCAATTTAAAAATATCCATGCAGACCATATATATCCATGTATAAATATTAAAGGACTTGCCAGCACAGGGCAGGGCAGCAAATCAGCCACTCTAGAGATTTAGCAGTCTGTGCTATCCTGATCATGTACCAATTAATTAAGGTCTAGCTGTGGAAGCAACAAAGAATTAATTTAAAATAACTTATTTTTTCTAATAGCACTACCTCATCTCATTCTGTAAAGACCGTGCACAGACATGGGCTGTGCTAGTTTATTTCACTGCTCCAGCTTTAATGAGTAAAACAATGACATTATTTAGGTTCCTATCCATTTGCCAGTCACAGTAAAGTTCATCTCTTAAATAAACAGTGAGGCAAGCTGGCTTTAATTTGCACTCACATACCAACAATTGATTTTTCCCATAAATTCACTCTTTTTTTTTTTCTCTGCCTTGTGACTACACAGTCTGATCCGATTTAACCCTGGTGCAGAGCTGCCTTCCATCTACATTCCTAAAACTGCCAAAGAAGTAACACAACTGAGAATAAAAGATGTGAAGATCTACTAATGAGGTGGAAAGACTGGGCAATAAACTGTTTTACAGGAAAGCACAGCACTTGTTTCATTCTGACATCTTCATTCTGCTCCAATGAATCTTAATCTGTGATGAGGAACTATTTTTAAAGATGAAGATAATATTATTAAAACATGAGAACAATCTACTGGATCCTCTTTTCCTGTCTCTTCTACCTGACTTCCCCCAAACAAGGGAAAAAGATCTATCCTTAATTGAAAACTGAGTATGAATACAAATAAACTCCAAACCTTTCAAACATCAGCACACTGGTGTTCTTTGTGTTCATTAGCAACGAGTAATATCACATCCAAGCTCTTGTGTGTTTAAGACAGAAGCACACTGCTCTGGCACAGGCTGCCATTGCTCCCAGTGCTGAACCACAAAATGTTATTAAAAATCCAAACAAGGGTATTGTTAGTTTCTGATTTAAGAAATCACATTCTATCAAGATGTTTCTTACAGTTCAGTCCAGACAAAATGTAACTCACAATCTCATACTAGAAGATATGTTATTTATGTTCCAATTTACACATCTTAGGAAGCATGTTAAAGATTATATATTTCTCACGAAACACAATTCTGCATAATATACACAATATTTAAAATTATTTTAAATACAAATTTAAATTAAATAGACTTACTACACGAAGTCAAACATCCACTTTGGCCAGTATCTGTTCTTTAACCATGACAAAAGTATCTATCTAATGAAGAATGTATGAATGAAGCACAGACACAGTGGTATCCTCCCAGCCCCAACAGCCTACAGCTCTGGGACCTCCTCATGGCTCCAGAACTGAGATGCACAAACACATCTTTTAGAAAAACACTAATGCAGAATAATGCTGCACATTTGTGGCAGGCCTCATTGGCACGTTATGGCACAAAATACCAGTGATTTTAGGGATCTCAGCTCTATTTGTTGAATACAACAGCGTCCTTAACTTTTTTATGTCTCGTTCCAAGCTTGAAAAACATCCTATCAACTCCTTCTTTTGAACCCAGCCCAAATCCAAAACCATACAAACATGTAAATATTTCCATAATAAATTCGCACATTGAACCTATTCATGAGAACTGGGGATTTTCACAACAAATGTGAAATATTAATGTACATATAGAGGTGAGAGACCCATAAACAACCAGAAAAATGCTCTTGCGCATCTTCCTTTTTGAAAATCTAACTTTAGGAATATTGTGCCCCTGGTAAAATGGTGTTCTTTTCATGTGAGTACAATCACTTGGCATTGTGCCTAAGAACGTACCCAAAGAATGGAGTTATCGTGAGGACAAGCCCATCACTCACACATTCTCCAAATATTCAGTCTTTATATTTCTATTAATTTCCTTCAAGCCAGGAGGAGAGAATTGCTGTGTTATTACTGAACAATTCTTTTATTTTGGAGATGAAGTACCAATGACTTATGTTACAGCTGCTGCTGCTGCTGTGCTGTCTTGCACTTTATTGGAGCTGAATAATTAAACACCCTTTAGTCCTTGTGACAGTCCTAGACTCAGCATGGCTGTTAATCAATATCACATAGAAGAGAATTAGGCTGAGGCAACTGTTGCACAAGGCAGGATGGATAAGACAAGATGGAGAGATCTCTTTCACACAGAAGACTAGTTTTCTGTATTTTCAAGTCTTGAGAATAGACAATACATATACAGATATGAGGGAATCCAAATTAATCTCAGAGATTTGTAACACCACAATGGCAGTCAACAGTCACTACTTCCATTCTTTCCTAAATTCCCCTCTTCATGTGTTTTTGGGATTGGAAAAAACCCTCTGAGCACCAGCATATTTAAAGTACTCAATATACAGGGAGAATTTGACTACATGGAACCAGTTCTGAGAATTCCACCATATGACTGCAGAGAGAAAAAATAAACAAAAGGCATTTAATAAACACCATCTCGATTCTGCTCAGTGCAAAATACTTAAGAAGACTTATGTTTCTAACAGTTTGAGGAATTTTTCTAGAATCTCTAAAAACTATCCACAAGTTATATATCTTTTCATTGTGTTCTTGCTCTGCAATGAACCAACAGGTTATTAAAATCAACCTTAGGCAGTGAGTACCCAATGGAAGATTCACATGAAGGGGTGCCAGTTTTCCGCATGCTGCCCTGCTTGATGCTCCCCTCTTCCCAGAGAAAAGGTGACACAGCTCCCAAGTTTCTTCAACAACTCTTTCTTTCTGATGAAATACGCCAGTATTGAATTTAGAAATACCTTAAACTTCCTTCCAGGTCAGGAAATGAACTCAAAAGTCAAACAGGTCAATTTCAGGTGGTTAAATAAATTAATTAACAGTAATGATGACACCATCAAGCCATTGACATAGAAGTGGAAGACTTCATTTACTCTTTACACTCCTCTGCTATGGGTAGCCTCTGATATTCCGTGTTTAAAGACCTGGTATTTTTAAAATTAAACTTTAATCCATGCACATTGTAAAAAACTGAGTAATGAGGAATAGTCAGTGACTCATATGGAAAGAGCTTACAAAGTAACTGATTATTCTTGATACTATAATTTCTGAAGTGTTTCACTGAAATTCAATTTTGCAAAAATCAAGAACAGTATTTTCCCTCCAATCCTGCTGGTAATGAGAAAAGAACAGGCATGTTTCAGATCCAATTTCGTACTAATTTCAACTTTTTTTGTGTCTCACCAAGATTCGCCCCAAGCTTTAGAAAGCGTGCTTCAGTTAGCACCTCCCTCCAAGTGCTCCAGGAAACATATTCCACACAGTCCACACACATGAATCATGGAAACAGCAAAACCACTTCCAACCAACCTGGGCTTTTTCAGTGCCTTCCCTGGGAGTGCTCAGCCTGAGGAAGGCTGGCCAGCCTCTGGCTCGCAGGGGCAGCGATGCTGGAGCTCCAGAGCCCCGTGGCCCAGGAAGGCAGCAGCAGAAGGGACAGGTCACTGTCAGCAGCAGGAGGGATGGCCACGGCTTCAGCTCAATGCCCAGTGTCACCCAGCCCTTCTGAAGGGTGCTCTTATCTTCCCCTGCCAGAGCTCACCCACTTCCATTCAGCCAACACCCTACATGTTTTGTGGATCTTGGCCAAAATATCCTGGAGCTGCACAGCCATTTACAACACTGATATTTTTGTTATTCTTTTCAGTGTTTCTTAGTACACACTGATTACCCTGTAATGAAACACAATCTTTATACCAGGTCAATACTGCAACTTGCTTGCCATGAAGCTGTGTCACATACATACCTGAGGAAGAATGTGTGCTAAACTACATTTACCATTCTTACACACTATTTAGCTGGAAAATAATGAATGACCCCTTCTTACATATACGACCATATTTTTTTTAAATGGAAATTAAACTTAAATTAAAATGGGAAAAAAAGAGAAAAATCCATGTTTTAAACGTAACAGGATCTTTTCAAACAGTGTTTTACCAGTTAATAAAGGTTTATGTAAAACATAAATGACCCTGTAAAAAGTTCTACATTTTGAATCAATTCAATACATACAAAAGAAATTATCTATAATTAGAGAAACTGAGTATTTCTGGTCCCTATGCCCTCCAAAATTTCAAAACCAACAGATCTCAGCCCCTCCTCCTTGGTTTTCTAAAGAAATTACTAATTGGAAGAATGTAGGGGCTTTCCTGACTGGTAATCTCCCAAGCAGTTTCTCATCTTTAAGCTATTCACTAAATTGATAAGCAGAAATGAAGAAAACCTGCTGGAAAGGTTAAATTTGCCAGAAGGGGGTTTACTACCTTAGCTAGATCCGGGTACACAGTTAAGTCTTTCCACAATTGAGCTGATGACTTTCTCTAAAACTCTGTCAGCAAATGCTGAGTACTACTTTCACCAGATTAATGCAAATAATAATTCATTAGTTAGTAGGTCCCAATTGATAGGTCATTGTTTTGTATTTCATATGAAATTAAAAAAAAATCTGTTTGGTTTCTATCAAACATTCAAATATTTTCTTTTTAAGCTGTTTATACTGAGTTGTGATTCAGCAGAATCTCCTCCTGATGCAGCAATTGCATGGAGTGGAAGCCCTGGATCAAGCAGTACTGCTAGACTAGCAGAACACTGATTAAAAAGCATGTCTTAAAAAATGGAGTGGTAAGCACAACTATAAAGAAAGCATCCAGAGAAATCCAAGCAAAAGAGAAAAGACAAAGACACAGAAATAAATTAATAGATCAGTTCCTGTAATAGTTTGCATTTACCAAACTAATCTCTCCCTCTGTAGGGTCACAGCCAAGTGTCCTCCTATTTGTAATTTAAACTGAAGCCAAAAATAAATACACACTGAAGTAATACTTAAAGTGCACAAGTACATATGTAATTGATTTTCTATGAAGACTTAAAGAGATTACCAAATCCAAAGTAATTTTTGGAAACTACGTTTAACAGAAATACCAACGCTTGCTGAAATTTGGATCTCCCCAAAGTGCCTTTATTTAACCCAACTGACCATATCATCTGGCAATTTAGCTGAGTGTACAAAGAGCTTCCATCAAAACAGACTGCCACAGAGTGTTAAACCAGCCTGTTAAAGAGAAGACTTCATCACTCCAAACAAGTTTTCTTCTGACACCTTCCTCTCTTCTGCATTACAGAGGCTCTCTCTGGGATGGAAAACTGCATGGGACGAACCTTCCTTTAATTAAGGCAGATCTCTAGGCCACAAATCAACATGTACATAGCACCAGTGTGACCACTACAGTCTTTGTCTTGAAGGTCTACTTGTTTGGCTACAGATTCCACTAGAATACAGCTGCCTTAATCCTCCATATGCTACTCACCCTCTTATTTCACTGTGTGCCTATTCTTCACACTAAAAGGTAGTCTCTATGTGTATGGAAGTTTTTTTTGAATAATGTCTCCAACTTACCAGCTGTCAAAATCTACTTGACATTTACAATAGTGTCTGCAGAGTAACCGGTCTTTATTTAATTTTTTTCCACTAGGAACTGCCCTTGCTCTTAGTTTATAAATTCACTTTCTTTGTATACTCATCACATAAAGGTTATCCTTTTTGTATACAATTATATTATGGCTGAATATGAAATTAGAAACAGAGAAACAGTATATTTTTTATGATGAGGATGAATTGCATAACATGTACTGAACATCTTCATTTTGAGAGGCAGAAGGCGTATTCTTCCCTTGCTGTTCAGACATTCAACCACCACTTTGGACTTTAGGGAAAAAAATTAAACTAATTTTTTGGTGAAGATCTGCTATACACCTCTGCTATAAAGTAAAAGCTATACCAAGAAACCAATAGCGACCTTAAATCCCAAAGGTTTTCATGTTTTGCATTTAAGCTTGGATGATAACGTTGCTCTTTTCCTTTACTGCAGCTCTCAACGAGCAGTCTCAAGAGATGAAAATCACTTCTCAATCTGAAAATCATATGGAAAAAATCAACTGCCCTTAAAAATGTTATAAACGTCTGGACAAACTTTTCGCCGATTTTCCTTCTTCAGTTACTTAATGAACATATGGTTATTTATAATGTGAGTTACACTTGTAGTATTTCAAAAATTAGTTATACACATGCCTGGAGCTACTCAGCTCCTCCCTACTGACCTCACTCAGTACCCTTCCAGCATTGTTTGCTTTGGCACATCTTTAGCAGTGAACCCATTTTCTTATTTGTCTTCTCTCTGCTTTAAAAACTTTACCTTAGTTTTGTTCTCTTAGCAAGTACCTTATGAGCAAGTTATTTTAATTTCAGAAAGATTATAACATCAGATACCAGTTATGACAAATAAAAAACCTTGGCCAGAAGGCATAGCTGATTAAAAATACATATACAGTGAATGCAAGCTCAGCTATATTTTAAACTAAGTATTTGAGGGACAGTAAGGAGTAATTATTTAGGTTAGTGAAATGTAGCAGAAGCTAATAGCTGGGTTGATATCTTTTTGACAGGTACAATATAGACATGTGTCCAAGGGCAGCTCCTCTCCACCTCGGGACACAGGCACTTTTGGGGCATGGTACATCTGATGGGTGAGACTGCCCCACGAGGAGAGGGGCTGTGTGCTGGGGGCACCTAAGCCTGCATCAGGGATGGCTCCAAAGTAGGCAGACACCTCTGTTACCTGACATCTTTGTAACATCTATGTAAAAGGTCAGGTGAGATTATCCCACCCAAAAGAATTGATGCTCTAAACTAGAAATACATGCTTCTACGTTCTTTTCTCAGAAAAAGTGCATGTGTGTGTGTATTTTATTGGGTTTTATTTTCAAAGAAAAGGAGTTAGGCAGCATTGCCCTGAAAATCCAAATTCATCTTCCATGTTTATACAGTTTATTTACCTGTGGGGTTTAATTTTTCACATAAATACACTGATTTGTTCAAAATTTCTTCCTGTTCAATAGATTTAATTCCATCCAGTATATCACTTAATAAATGGCAAAATGACAGGTTTTTCTTTTACAATCCACAGAAACTGCAGATGTAAAATGTCTACCAGAAGACAGAAGGGTTTTTCACTCAACACCAAGCATATCCTCAAGGTACTCTAGTATATCGGTTTTTCTACTTTTGAATTTAATTCTACAGTAAAGAAACCAAAAGAAATCACTGACTGAAACATGAATGGTGCATATAACCATGGCTTCAACTGAAAAAGAAGCTGCTCATTTTTCACACTTCTTACAGTATATGGAATTATTTTTTGTTTTGGCTGTTTCTAGTCACTGTTCATTGCATTTCACACCTCATTTGGGTAATCCATGGAGTTCTGTCCTTGACTCTCTTATTGTCTGTAGAAAAGGGAATCTCATTCAAAACTGATTTTAATTATCACTTTTAAAAAGATACTCTGTGCTCCAGACTTGCCTCTTCTATACTGAAGACCAGAATCCTTATCCATTTCTACTGCGATTATTCTCCAGAATTATTCTTTCTCCCTGTGCTCTGCAGCCCTTCTTGCTACACTACTTCTATTCTTAAGCACTGTCAACCTCACAGTCATCCTGTTTGTCACACAGACTTGCAACCCTTGAAAACATGACCTTAACCTACACATTCGGAAAAATCTCCAAATTTATGTGTAAGCAACTTATTTTTCTATAGAAGCATAGAATAACTTGGGTTGCAGGGGACCTTCAAATCCATCTTGTTCCACACACCCTGCCATGGACACAGATACTTCCCACTAGACCAAGCTGCTCAAGGCCTTATTCAATCTGGCCTTCCACACTTTCAGGCATGAGGCATCCACAGCTTCTCTGGACAACCTGTTCCACTGTCTATTTTTTTTTTTTTTAAGTCCTTTATAGTCCTTCTCAACATTTTTTATTTTATTTCCATGTCAGTGCCCTTTTTTACCTACTACATTTCCAAATGGTAATCTGTGCATTCTTTTCATGTTTTCTCTTCTATTGGGAAAACGTTTCCTTTTAAACATCCACCAAGCTACTTCACAATTTTCAGAACTCCAGAAAAGATGAACGTTTTCTATTAAAAACATTGCGTTGATAAGAAACCCAAAATATGATATTCTAACGAGAAAAAAATAACTTCTTAAATTCTAACAAAACTTAAGAGATGTTTTATTCCTTCAGGTATGCCTTCAAAAGTGCATGGGAAGAGTGGCTATAGTTAAGGGACTCCAGTCACATGTCACTAAATCTCTTCAGCCTACCAATGTTATTCCAGATTCACATCTTGCAAATTCATTCAGGATTTGAAAGTCAAACAGACTTACTCTGTTATGTCTAATCAAAGTAATCATGATTTTCCACATAAAATTTTTTGTCACCACACCTGTTTGAATTCCATCAACATTACAGAGGCAGCCAGGATATGGTTTGGCTCGATACTTGGAATTTCATTAATGGTCTAGTTGGTGTCTGATTCAGAAAACAATTTAATTTACAATTCCATAAGCACTTCTGCATGAATAAAAAAGCAGCAGACAGGAACTCTGCACTGAAATATCAAGGAAGTGGGGATATGGTCCACAGAATAAGATTTGAACAAATTAATCTAGAGTACAGGCTTTCAGTTTTGTAAAATAAAATTTTCAGTCTTTAACTTTTCGTACTGCATTCTCACCTGAACACAACATGATTCCTTGCTTGTTCATGTTCTTACTGTGCCTGATTTTACTGCATGTTGTTAAAAAAAGCAAAACCTGTGATCATATCAAAGTTTTATGTTTTATGGCACCATGAATCTCTTGGAAAGCCTGGTCTCTCAAACACCTTCACAGCCCTCTGAGCTGCTGAACTCAGATTACACTACTCTTGGTTATTTCACATTTACACAAACTCACTACCACCAAAGGAAGGAATTCCAAGGTGTGGCTCACAAAGCTCTCCAAACAAAAAGTTCTTCTGCAGATGTTTTATGTTTTCATGTGTTTTCCTAAGAAAAGCTATAGAGTCTTGAAAGCTAATGCAGGCAACTATGAGCCTTGGGTGGAATTTCTACAAACCCAGGCATGACTTTGTGAGAAATCTTTTGATCATGGCCATTGGAAAAGACAGCAGCCTGTCTTTTTGTCCTCTGCTGTTCCTCAAAATTCAGATCAGCTAACCAATCCTCCTCCAAAAAACAAAACAAAAAAGCCCACACAAACAAATAAACAAAAAAAGGACAGGGAACCAGGTCACTATTAGTTTTATTTAGGTAAGCTTCTGCAATGCTTCAGAAGGCAAACATCAAAGTGAGTTTTTAATGATGCTTTTATAAGCTCTTTTGCCTTACTCTCAACTTTACTGCTTATTTAAAAGAAACTGGAGAAAAAGCTAAGAGCAAGATTGGAATGACACCTCAGATAATACACTTACACATGAAATATCCCCAAAATCACAAGGGATTAAGCAGACTTTCCTAATGAAGTTACTTAGTTTCCTCTTTCCTCACAGGAGTTAGGAGTTTTGGGTAACTGAATTGTAATAGCTTTTAGCACATGAAAATCAAAGCTTTTTATGCACTGCATTTCATAACATGATATATGACAAGCATTTACAAAATGTAAGAAAAAATTACCAATTTATATCCCATATGGCCAACCAGTGGTTTCTTAATGGTACTAAGAGAAAAACATAATACAGCAAAGGTGAATCAAACCCACTGAACAGCAATTATTGTGGTCATATTGAAACAGGGAGCATCTAGAGTTGATAAAATTCTCTGTTTTCCTGCTCTGTCTCCAGCCCCAGTAAAACCTGCACACACATGCCAGACTCCTTTATTCTGGAAGGGTAAGAGTAGAGATTAAATGGTATCTCTTCTCTGTGTGCTGTGAATTCACTAGAAAAGACTACCAGGCTCCCTCTGAAAAATGGGGCAAAGTTCCAGAACCCAAACTTGTTCTAAATGCAATTTTTCTCAGGTTGAAATGGGACTGGTACTTTGTCCTGGTAATTCCTCACTGGTCACTAACACTTGCTTCAGCTGAGAGATGAGCAACATCTGAAATGGTCTCATTTAATCCTGGCACTAACAGACTACAACAGCATTGGTTAACACCTCACACCAGTTTGGGGCCATATTGCTTTGTTTATTTTGATAAAGAGAAGCGCACGCACACAAGAGCTTCTCCAGCCCAGCACCACTCCAAAACAACAACGATGACCAAAAAAACACAAGAAGAGCCAAAGACTATAAAAAGACAAACACTGTAACAAAGTACTGATCAGTCTTACCACTCAACAAAGCAAAACCTTAATCAAATAACAAATAAGTAACCTAATAGCTCCTTCTGCCTTAAATCCTTCCCCATTCCTTGCCAACCCCCACTTCCCTTAAAAACCAGATGGCCCCGGCAACATGCCCTGAAGGTCAACAGATGCACCATGTCTTTGGATGAAGAAAAGGTATATAATGTCTTTAATAATATTTCCAGATGATAAAACTAAAAAAAAAACCACAAGATGAGAAAAAGCATGAAAAAATCCACAGCAAGGAAACAAAGCAAGCACAGTTACTGTGTTAAAATATTCAAGACACCAATGAAAATAAAAGGGAAGTAGTGAACTCTTATTAATGCTATGAATAATAAATAACAAGTGAAGAGAAGATTGATGTAAAAAAAAAGTAGTGTAAGAAATTACATAAAGAAAGGATACTAGATAACTCTGGGGACTGGTAATGGATACGGCTGCTTATTTGTCATGGCTGTCAAAAATTATGAATTTCAAGATTTCCTTGCTTCTGTAAAATGTGCCCCTGTCTTTTGGCTTCATAGGAAACTGTGTCAGTGGGTGAGTAGATGCACGTGTTCATAGGTGAATAAACAGGTGAACAATTTAGCCTGGAGTGGGTTGGCTGAGGTTGCACACAATTCCAGCAAAGTATGCCTGGAGAGACTCAAATAATGGATTACAGATTAAGCTATTCCAGATTTCCACTGGTGAATCTGAGATCCAAAGCAAGGTCTGTGAGTCTTAATGTGAAAACTGATTCTAGTGACATTATTGTGTCTATTGCTTTCTGTGTCCTGCTATTTCCAGATCAAATTTGTACAATTTAACAATAAAAATGATTTTTTAACTGCCAGCTTTATCAGAAAGCCAGGCCAATACCTTTCCTCAGAACATCCATGACAATGTATTTCATCCTGTATTTCACAACAGGGAAATCATTAGGGTTATACCTTTAGTGCACAGGTATGATTGTTATTATCACTGACAGTAGTATGGCTCCCTTGGTTGGATCCCAAGACAGAACTGCATTTTAAGGCTCAGTAACTGCAGTTCTATAACTTACTACCTGTAAAAAGAGAGGTGTATTTATGCAGATATTCTAAGGCCATAGCACATAAAAAGTAGCACAAATTAACTCAGCACTCGTTCCTGACCATGAAAGAACTTTTCAGCCCCGAGTAACGAGCTCACGTGTTCCTGCAGAAGAGAAAGGGCTGGTGTTTATTGTGTGTCTCAGGCACCGATAGCTGCGGAGCCGTCCAAGGATTGGTGTGATAACAACCAAGGATTGTTGGCAATAACTCTGCGAGAAGGAACAGGATGTGGCTGGACAAGGGGGCCACACAGAGGTAGGGCAGCACTTTCCTGTGAGAAACGTCCTTGTTCTGGCTTGAGGACATAAACACAATATAGAACAGCTCAAGCACAGGGAGGAGGTCAAGAAGAAGGCATGGACAGTAGTGGGAGATCAAGACTGCCAAAGATTTCTGAAGCCCTCTGACACATTTCTAGAAAAGTCTAGAAGAACATATTGCACATGGCAGCTAATTTGCATAGAAAATGAGAAACTTCTCTCCAGAGTGGGGAATCCTATCATTAAAAAGGCACCTAACAAAGCCTAGGGACATATGCAACCCAGGATCCTGGACACATCATCAGCTGGAACAATGCTGGAACCAGGACTGGTGATCTCTCCATTCCTTCTTTAAATCCCATGTTTCTCTCTCCCCCTCTTTAATTCATCTCCGTCACTTTCTCGTCCCTTGTGCCCTATCCCTTTATCCATATTCACTGCTACATGTTTATACCTGGAGATAAAGGACTAATGAACAGCAATTTCCATGCCAGATGTGTAATTTACTAATACAACTCTCTCAGCTTTTGCGGAGCCTCTGACTTCCGTCACTCCTTTCAACCACCAAGCATCTACTTGGTCCTCCCTTTACGTGCTCCTTCCTAAGGGTGGGACACCACAGTCCTCAGTTAAAACTCTATGAAGCAGAAAAAAAAGCCCAGTTCAGTTTTATTTTCTCATGGATTCAGAACTAACAGAAGTACCAACCAACAAAACCCCTCCCAAATGCATGCATTAATAAAGCATCCTGAGTAGCTACATTGTACGAAAAGTGGCCCATTTTTATGTAGTTTTACACTGCCTTTTGAAATGAAGCTTTTTGAACTTGGACACAAACAATATCATAAAGCCTAGTCCTACCTGAAACTACAAACATACAAATCAAAAAGCCTTCTGCTATCTGCTGCTAAACAGCACGAGGCACATGTGGATCTGCCACTGGGGCCAAAAGATTTTAAGAGCCTGTAGCCTTAGACAGGTATCAGTTGTGCAGAGTAGTTGCCACCAAAGCAAATGATGGAGACAGATGGTACTTCACTGGTAAAATAGTCAGGCAAGGACAAATAACATAGCCACTTCAGCTTAAAGTCAGGTGGCCAGAGTTTAATAGGTCTGGCCTCCAGATCTGAGGACCTGTGTCCATTAGAAAGCTGCTTCTGGCCCAGCAGAGATGCCATGCACACAAGTAGGAAGTGTTGCTTTACCACCGTGGACCCAGTGTCTTCCCAAACACCACTAGGTGCAAAAGGAGAAGCAGCCAGTTTGGCAGACACAGCCTCTTGCTGACATTTTTTCTGGCCCTGATACTTTTGAAGAGGGTTCACAAGAACTGAGTTTTATTTTCCTCTTCCCCTATCTGTGAAGTCTGAACACACACAGTATACTATCACTTCAAAGCCCAGGTAACACAGAAGCCAGAGGAGACACGTATCAGACTTCATACATCCTAGAGTAGTATTACAAATGTATACTCTATTTCAAGAAAAAATAGAATAAAGTGCTGAAAAATGAAAGCTATTAATCTGAATAATTTTATACATTTTAATAACCCCACCATAAAGACTGAAATCTTTAGAGAGACTTTCTAGATTTTTTTGTGTGAATAAGGAATAACCATCATTGTGTCAGTGGAGCAGCATTACAAGCTAGGAAAAATCTATTACTGATGAAATTGAAAAATAAAGCAGCGTGCATGTCAGCCCAGCAAAGCAAGCTGCTGATTTCTAAGTATGATTGCGTGGAAAGGGAGAAATAATATGAGAATAAAAGACTGTGAAAGCTGCTCCATTTTTAGAACACAGAGAGTATGTAAACATTTTACAGTGGGTCAGGTTTGGTGCCTAACATCGGCAGCATAGCAATCACACTGTAACAATAATGTCAGCAGAAATCCCTCCAAAGCAGCTCCACATTATCAGTCCACTGAAATATTTATTTGGCAAGATAGAACATCAATAGCATTATCTCATCGGTTTCCTATTTTAAAAATATTTGGACTTGCATTATATGGCCTAACACTCAAACTACTTTGTTGCAACATTTTTTAAAAACATAAACAAAACCTCCCAGCCTCATGTGAATTATTTATTCTTCTCTTCAGAATTACAAGCCAGTAAATATCAGTATAAAGAAGCTCAGAAACATTGAATCCAGCCAGCAGTTTTCAAGATATAACAGGAGACAGAAAACCTAGATGAACAATAAAGTATCATTATTTGTACTAAATTGCTGCTTAGAAACGCTAATTGTGAATCTTATATGGAAAATTATATTAAAATCTAGAAAAATACAGATGAAAAGAGGGAGAAGGTAGTTCTTGCCCCCAGAAGTTATAATTTAAGAATAAAATCAGAGATCCAGGATGGATTCTGTTAGATAAAAAGCATAACAAAACAATGAATGTGTTTCCACACCACACTGCAGAAGACAAACCCACAGCACGTAGAGTCCTGTAGAACATGCTATGCCCCATAATTTCTCCTTTAGTAAAGTATGATGGGGCCAGGTAAAGAATTGCCCTAAAGAAGCTGCACTGTTTTGTTAACCATGCTAACTTGGGCTCCTGCACAAAATCCCCCACTGTGCACTGCTTATAGCCAATTAACAACGCTCAGCATTTTCAATGCAGTAATTTGTTCTTTTTTTTAAAGCAGATACCTCCTAGAGTCACCTGATCAGCCTGTCACACTCTGCCCACATTCATGTCATCACACACCTTGTGGTATCATCCAAAATAAGGGACATAATGAAAGCAGGTAACAAGTCAGGTAACAAGCCTGCTCCAAAAAGCAGGGCAGTGGAGCCTTGCTCAGAGAGCTTCCATGCCAGCACAGCAGTATGAAACAGGTATTCTTTCCAAAGGACTTCTCAAAACAAAATCTGCAGTTGTCTTTCCAGTTACCTTTTCAGACTCTTCTGCTCCAGTTGTTAAAAAAGAAATGACAGTAGCAGAAGAATAAATGTGAAGCAAACAGTAGTATCTCCTACAAATGGCATTCTTCCTATTCCTATATATATATTTGGTACACTCACATTTTGAATGTGCAGTTCTTTGAAAAAGCCTTTTTTTCACCACTACAAAAAAAAAGGCTATCTGAACAGCTCTAGAAAATACAAAGAGAAGACAGTGAGAGTTGGATTCACAAGAACACATCCTTTGTTTGATATTGGTACAGCTGCAGAGTGAAGTGTTTTCCCTGGGCTTGCAGTGACACCGAAGCAGCACAGCTGACCTCTGGAAGAGGGAAACAGCTACATGGGCACTCTTGTGTTTCCAATCGATGTGCAGCATAGCAGTCACAGAAAGAGAGCTGTTCCAGCAAAGGTCTGACAGTGCTTTCTTTCACTCAGAATAAGGGAGCCCCAACCCTGGCCAGCAGTGTTCAAGGCCAGGCTGGACAAGGCCTTGAGCAACCTGGTCTGATGAGAAGTGTCCCTGCTCAGGGCAGAGGGGGTTGGGACTAGCTCACCTATAAGGGTCTATTCCAACCTTTTAACATTCTATGATTCTGTTACAAAAGGAACAGAGTACACTACCTTTTGCCTTTAGCACTAATGTGGACTGAGTAAGTTGTGATTGTGCTCAAATCCAACACTGGTCCTGCAGAAAAAGCTTATTGTTTATTGTTTTAAAGGGATGGCAGGGAAGAAGGAAAGCCTTCTCAAGGGAATGCAAGAAACCTATGTACATCAGTGCCACAAAACTAGTACTGCTAATAGCTACCTGAAAACAACACTTTGGAAACACTGCTTGGAAGCTGGTAGGAAATTCCACAGCTAAAAGCAATGTGCCTGGCTCTGACTGAAATTTTTGTTTGGTTGATTTGTAGGGTTGTTTCCCTACTCCTTTTCCCTCTCCCTTATTACCATAAACAGATGCAGCTGATTAAGAGCCTAGCTGTGAAGAGCTCTGGTAGTTTCAGCCCAGAGAGACCCCAGGCAGGGCCAGGCAGAAGGAGTTACATGATCTCAAGCCACTGCCTCCACAGGGCTCACAGGCTGGATTGCATTTTCTTGAGCAGCTGATGAAGGATTAAGCCCAGCAAATGAGTACAACGGGTAATTGTCCCATCTTAAACCAGCACATCTAAATCTACTAGAGTTTATGAGACAGTAGTTTATGTTAAAGGTCCAAATACCAAAGAAGCTGATCACTCCTTTTAAAAGACTTTGTATTATATTCCAAGTAAGTGGCCTTCTTACTCTCTTAAGAGTTTATAATTCCTTATGCCACTTCTGCCTTTTCCAACAGGATACTGAGGGAATTAATTCATTAAAACGTCAAGATCATTTGAAGAATTGAAGGAAACAAACTGCTGCAAAAACCTAGAAAAATTTGCTAAAAATTGTTTTCATTATCCCACTTAATAATGGAATAATGCACTTGAACAGCAGAGAATTTTCTAGTGGGTTATTCAGGGGAAATTGTTTTTTGCAGATCATTTCTGTCTTAGTATTAAAACCTTTCCGACCTCGAGTTACTTCAATGTAAGTATGGGCTGCATGCATTTCCATTTCATGGCACATAATGTCTGCTCACAATTCAATGCTGTGTCACTCAAACCGTGAGAAAATGAAGAAAGTAATTTTTAGAAGCAGTAAATACTTAAGGAAACAACACTTCATTAATATAATCACTGAAAAGCAAGTGATTAGATTACCTCAGAAGACACATTTCAAGCCTACAGTCGCACCTCGTATATACATGGGTTAATATGCACAGATATGGAGATGTGTGCACGCAGCCCTGTGTGGGAAGGGTTCCCTGGGAGCGCTGGCGAGGGTCTGCAGAGGCTCCTTCCCGCCCCTCCTCCCACCGCGCTGCAGGGACTAATGCGAGGCAGCTACCTGGAAAGGAAAAGGATCCTTCGTAGCGTATTTATAAATGTTAAATGGCAGGGGAAACTGCTGAGAGGTTCCTCAAGCTCGGATCCTCATTTTCTCCTGCGCGGCCATCCCTGGGACACGGCTGGAAAACGAGGCAGCCATTTTCTCCTAAGCTGTTACACTCAGCAAACCAGACTGAAGTGCTCGATAAGCTGCTGCTCTCCTCCTGCAGCGATCCAGGGCACAAACAACCCAGCACCCACAGACAGGTACAACCACAGCTCCTGCTGTGAGCCTGAGCAGGCACGGAGGGGCCAGGCAGGCAGGGAAGGATGGGGAGGCCTGGATGTGAACACATCCCTACATCTGTGCAAAACCTCATGGATGTGCTGCTGGCTCATGGTTTCGTGTTTCCAAAAATAAACTGCCACTGGGAGAAAATACTTGGCTTTTACAGCACCTGTCTGTATAAGATATCGCCCTGTGTGGAAAAAGCCTCTAACCTTGTGGTCCTTATGGAAGAGAGATTTTAATTGCATTCAGCACAGGTATGCATTAATTAATACGCATTAATTGCATTCATGCACCTGTACGCACACACATACGTGACTCAATTTTCATAGGCAACCTGACTGTAAGTAGCTTCTCTCATATGTAAGTAACCTCACTCAAATAACTTTTTTGGGAACGAGACTGTTAAAACCAGTGAGCACCCCAACTCTGTACAGTGTACAGGTCAGGATATTCAATATAATAGCTTGAGAACAGAAAGGCCTGTCTCTAGATGTGAAGCAAGAAGTCATGGCACCTATAGTTAGGTTTACTTCTGTCTTTTATTGTAACCCAGTTTCTCGTAATTTTTGTAAATCTCCCTATTTTACAAGAGTGTTTCGAAACTGGGCAGCAAAAAATCCTGGGAGATGCCATTTCAGTCTCAGCAAAATGTGTTCGGCCTTAGCTATGCTCAGATCTGATGGAAAAAAAAATTCCTACTTCAATTATGTCAACAGAGACTACTGAAATCCATCTGCTGAAGTCCTCCATTACCCTCTGCATGCTGCCTGCCCAGCCCTGGCTCTTCTTTTCAATGCAAAGCCAGGCTCTGGCCAGACCCCCCAGCTGGGCCCAAAGGAAGTGGGATACACGTCCCCATCCAGCCACTTCCAGTGGCTTCTGCTTGCTGGCCTGATGGTGCTGCACTGGGCTCCCTCCATTGGACCGAGGCTTCACAACAGGAGGTGACTCCCTGAAGCCACTGAAGTCCCCAGGCCTCAGGCTCAGTTCAGCCCACACAGGGCCCGGTGTACGTGCCTGGCTTGGCACATTCACTGCATCCAACTCGGACATCTCTTTCCAGTGGCTGGTCCATGAGAGAGAGCAGTGCAATCCCATTACCTAAGGTAATCATTTTGGTCAGCTTTGAGCAATTTTGTCACAGGCTATCAGTGGCCAGGAATACAAAAACTAGGTCTGCTGTCAATACTATGTGTTTTTAGCACTACACCTAGGAAGTTTCTTTTCTCTACAGAAAACAGGAGAACTGCCAAGGAGATAACACACAAATGAAAATGCTGTTAAGACTGTAGAAAACCTAAAAGTGAGAAAAGCACACGGAGAGGCAGGCGGTAGGAAAGGAGAGGTCAGAGCAAGACTCTGCTTTTGTCTGGACAAAGCAAAGCAGAGACAATGTTTTCAGTTTTGGCAGCTCAGGTGCACTTTTCTGTACACCAGAAATGATTCTGGCCAGCTTTTTAAGACAAAAAGTCAAAATAAACTCAAGTAGAGCACCTGTTCCTTAAAACACGTGATGCCCTCATCAGTCATCAAAACTACTAAAACATAGCATTAAGGCATTTTTTTAATATCTTTTATTTTGAAATGCAGGATAGCTTAAGTTTTAGAGTAGAAAGTCTCCTCACTCCACTAAAATTCAAAGTATGTAAAACCACAGCTCTATCAATCATGCCATCTGTAGTAAAAATGCCTTTTTTTTTTTTCCCCCACAAGACTATTATATCATGTGCAGGTAGTAACATCTAAAAATGTATCACAGAAGGTATCTGTAAAAACAGACTACTCATTTTCTTGATCCAAACAATAAGTAAAAATGAACCCATGCTGATCCAGCTCATTCCCCTCTTGGCACTGGAGGCTTCCCACTAGACCTGCAACCCTCATGCTGAAACATCATTTCCAGAAATGAAGCACACAGTTCCCTACACCTGTTTCATACCATCAAACCAGATAAAATGGCTTGATCTCTTCCAGGAAGGAAGGAGCTCAGCACTGGACTGAGGAGTCAGACAAGCACCATATGGCTGGAAGGGACGGGAAGACGAAGTGAGGGCTGAGCCACCTCTCTCAGCGGCAGCAAGAGTTACATTGGCTCAGCTGTGTTGTCTAATCAAGTATTCTAAATCAATTAAGAGTGAAGCCAATTTGTACACATGAATCTTTGTATTTATAAATGAACCGAAATATTCCACAGTAATATTCCATACGGTTTATTTCCTGTAGTACATGGATACAAACCAAGGACTGACTGAGCTCATTAGCTATGAAAACACGCTCTTTTATCAGGCAAGCTTTTGTCCAGCAATACAGAAAATGAGCAGTGAATGGATGAACCCTTCCTGCCCTTTAAAACAATGGTTCCCCATGCAGGAATGTCAGTTAATGCCAGTTAACAGTAAACATGCTCTCCCAGTTGTTCAGAATTGTCACCAGGTTTGTAAGTAACTCTTATGCATCTTCCCAGAATACTACATTTCTCACAGGTTTTAAAGGAAACAGACGCTTTCTGTGTGTGGGGAGCATTTTCCCAGGTTTTAGTTTAAGCAATGATACTCAAGCAGAGCAGGGTGGCTGCAGGGAGCTGAGGAGGTGTGATCCTCCAAGGATGCATTCCTCACAAATGGCTGAGTCGTCGCTCATCCATCGCTCAATGGCCCAATGAAGCACAGACTGTCCTGGGCACCCCTGAGCTGGCCATGGTTTGCTTTAGAACGGTGCACAGCAAAGGAAAGCACTTCAGCAGTGACTCAGCACTGTGTATCAACAGCCAGCCTAAGCTTATTTAAGAGCCTATGGTTGCCATGTGTCGGGGACAGATCACACTCTTTCAGCACCGGGCAGCAGCACGGCAGGGCTGACAGGACCCGGAGTGGGAGCACAGCTCAAGGACAAGGGGAAGGAGGGCAGCACGCTGCCTTTGAATTGGCTCAGGTCAGCTGCAGAGAGTTGGATTCCCTTGGTCCACAGGAGGAAGTGGAAGCCGAGCAGTTGATGATGCTGTGAAGAATTAGGTGTCTTTATACCCTCCATGCAAAGTGAGTGGAACAAAAACCACTGCTTAGAAGAATCTTGTATAGTCATACTGCATGCACATACATACCCACGCGCAGAAATTAAGTACATGCTTTGGGTCATACTGGAAAGCACAGGGAGGTTAAGAAATAAAGAGAGTCATCATAATCTGTTTAGCTGTGTAATTAAGACTACACTGGGAGATCAATGAGGGAAACTATAAGGAAGGGTTTTTTCAGCACAGTATACTAGAGAAAAAATGAGAAATCTGGTGGAAATCTAATGGGATAAAGTAACAGATGGAAGGTGGACACCCAAGGGACATGGAATATGCTTAAGGATGATGATGGCTAACAATATGATTAAGAGTACATGCAATCTCACAATGCACTGCATGGAACTGAAATATAAGTACTAAGGCCATAAACCCTTAATATTATAGATTAAATTCACATACTTGTATAGACACCTACAAGACAAACAGGAACTTACAAAAAAACTATGAAAAGATTCTATATAACCCAAGTATCTGGGCTATTTAATGGAAAGGCTCATGTCATCATCTTGAGAAACAGTATATAACTGTCTACAAATATGATACAGGACCACAGGACACAAATGACAATAAATAATTGACTCACTGCAGAAAAGAACTATGAACCACTGTCATCTGAGCAATCTCAGATCTGAAGATCTCAGATCTGAAGCCTACCTCACACCACATCACTCTACTGTCCTGAAAAACCCTGGGGGGAAAAAAGGTAGATCAAACCCTACCCACTTTTTCAATCACAAATATACCAGCAACTTCCAGCAAAATCTTCCACACTGTTCTCCCAGCTGGTAAACAGGTGCAGGAGTAGGGACTGCAGTCTAAAAGCTGGGCACACAAGGAGCTCAAGTCAAGATGGCCACTGATGCTCAGGCACCGCTTTCCATTTTTTCTTGTGCACCACCAAATTTGCTACAGCAGTCTCGCAAAACTATGGTGGTCCTGTGCCTTATAAATATTTGCCAATAATTAAATAATGCCTATAAACAACATAGCCCAGCTGGATAATCGCTTATTTCTCCACAAAATAAATGAACATTATATATAAAAATTCCAGATATATACAGATAGATGGACACATACATACACAAAACAGTGTTAAATGGAGTAAAGGTAAACAAATGATAAAAAATATATAAACTAATGCTGCATGTATTATAACCCAGTTATTTCTGCAGATTTATTTTAAAATATGTCTGATTGCACTTATAGCACTGATGAAGACAATAGTAATGCACTAAGTATCATTAAACACTTAGACTAAAATTCCTCCTTGATCGTCCCTACACAACCATTCTGATTTTATTTTGCCACCCCAGGACAAGAATAATCTCATAACCAAAAGGTCAGAAAATTCTCGCTCTGTTATGAGAGCAAACTAAATAATTTCCAAAAGCAGAGTCCTCTCCCAGGCACAGTCCTGCTTTCAACTCTCCCACCTCCAACTGGCACTAATTTAAATGAGGGGACTGGTAGATTTAGCACTTCAGCTGATATCAATTACTGTTGTATCACGCAAAGCACTCCCTGAAGTAATCAGGAACCAAGCTGCTTATGGAAGTAGTGTAAAAACAGCACTCGAAATTAAACAGAAGCCAGAACACAGCAGAGTCATAACCATCCCCTCTGTAAGAAAAGGAGATTTAAATGGGCAGCTGCATTCTGCATCAGCAGAATTACAACCATTTCTGTGAATGGTTTAAGGTGCATAGAGAGGTCACTCTGTTCCACAGATTAGGTTACTGCAAAGCCAACAGATAATAACTACATAAAAGAAGTAACTGGGCACTGGACTGCCTTAAAACAACTGAAGAGAAACAGAATAAGCCAGAATGATGCTGACTCTGATGCAGCTTCAGAGCAAGCATAGTCCTCTAATTTACTCACAACTAGCTTATGAAAACTTCCCAGTGTTTTCACAACCATAAAATCCAAAAAACCAAGTGCCAAAACACAGATTTAAATTGTTTTATCCTAGCGCAGGAAAATGGACGGAGGTAATGGAAGTGGGCCCAATTAAATGTGATGCAAGGAACCAACGAGAAACAAAGTCTTCAGGAGCCCAAGTTGTAACAGCTGCCTTGCACTGTTGTGCTTTTGTCTGTGTTGGGGATCACACCTCAGTGGCTTCTGCCCAAGGACAATTGTGTTTTAAGGATGCTTAAAGCAGTCCTTGTCACACAGGGCAAGCGCACTCAGCTGAGGAGGCAGCTGAAGCCACTGCAGCCCCCCTGCTCTGCAAGGGCAGATATAGAGAGGCTTCCTGGCACCTTTCCATCCTACAATTTCCTACTGCTATTACACTGATGATTCAAATCTAATTTTAACAAGCAAGCAAGCCTTCTGCTGTCAGCAACCATTGTTCCAAGACAGAAGGAAAATACTTTAAGCACATTTTTGTGCCTTTCAACATCTACATTCTTGTATTGCTTTTGTTCCTGGAGAGGGGCACAGAAAAGGAAAATAAGGGGAGCACTCCCCAAGATAAGGAGCTAAGATACCAGTGTTGTCACTTATCATTTCCTAAATAAATTTAATTTTCCCAAACAATGCATGGGTGGCAGAAGGGTATTATTCATTTAAGGACTAATGCTTTGAAAATCTAAAAAAGTTGCTACTGTAACAAAACAAGATTCAAACCATATTCCCCTAAGAACACATGAAAACAATGTGGGTTTTTTGGTTTTTCAAAAACAGAAAAATACTTTCCACATACTTTGGTATAATTCAGTCCTACACAGCCACAATACTTATCTTTTTAAATAACCAAATATAAAAATCTCTTTACAGCTAAGTTTGTGTGTAAACGAAACAGTTCTACCCGTTCAGAAAGAATCTAAACATTTCCTTGATTATATACTATCTCACAAGATGTGACCATGTTTTTAAGTGTTGGCCTAAGAGATCAGACAAAGGAAAGTAATTTGAATATTCTTTTGCATATTTTTAAGATGGCCTTCAAAAGCCAAGTCAACACAGAATAACATGCTGAGGTATTAGCTGTATGGCAAAAGAAATCATCCCATAAAATGTGCATTATCAGTGAAAATTTGGAAGGGGTAAGATACTCACTGGACTTATTTAGTTCTGAAGATTATTGCAGAAGAAGGGCATAAACTCAGTTCCAATAATCAATAAACAAGCCCAGAAAAGTCTTCCAGGCAAGGAAGAAACAGCCCAGTCTGTCCTGAGTTACAGCACATTCAAGTTAGTTGTATGACATGCCCTGATGTTTATATCATATGATTTTATTAAATCTACAAAAGAAGTTTAAATATATCGGCAGGTCTCCTAAATAAAACAAATTCTATTCTGTGGTGCTGAAATATGCAAGGTGTTTTCATTACCTAGAATTCATAACATTGAAGGTTATTTATACACTGGAACAGGAAATATTTAATAGCAGTTAACACCCTAAAACGTGCAGAAAATGTTACCTGTGCAATACACTGCTATACTGTTGTCTCAATGGCAGTAGCCAGAACAGGGGGATCAGATGTTGCAGTCCCCTTAGACAGACATTGTGTAACCTGCCCAAGGTGTTTAATTTGATCTCTTTGTTCAAGTCGGAGGCATTTGCATTCATTCACATTCAGCAAGTTATTAATCCAAAAAAGCTTAAGGAGTCTTTCATTTCTTCTTGTCTCCAAACTCCATTTGTTTGTTCTTCTATAAAATTAATGCCATAAATAAAATATTGCATTTAGACCTGCTGTGATACTGCCAGCCAATTTTGCTGCACATAAAGGTCAAGCAAAAATTTAATAAAAAACAAAATAACATTTTTTTCCCCAACTCCCTATATGAAAGAACAGTGCCAGGCATTTAAATAAACTCTCAACATAGGTCAATCCTTAATGGGCTTGTAAGTGAGCTGTGTGTTTTAAGAGCTAACCTTTGGAGCATTACTGAACTATTTCTTGCACAGCAACTACACTACTGTGTTGCAAATGCCCTCCAGAAAGCTGTGACCATCATCTGAACTAAATAACCAGCACGCATGAAAGCCCAAACCCTAACTGAAGGCCTCAATAAGCACGAATCCAACAAGAGACACAAGTTACCTCCTACCTCTCCTGTGTTCCCTCAAAAACACAAGTTTTGGAACTCAAACATGCAATTCTTGCATTAAATGCAGTGTTCAAACACTGAAAGAAATTGTATTTTAGAAATTCACCTGAGCTGGATGTAGAAATTTCAGCTAATTCCTTGTCTCAGCTTCAACAGTTTTGCCAGCTTTATGAATACTGGGGGAATCACAAAATCTGCTTCCTGTTTGAACAGGTCTTGTTCTTATTTCCAGTGTATCTTTTTTATTTCCATAACATCCAAACAAAAGACCCTTTGCCCATCATCTTCACATGCTTATTACCAGACTACGGCAAACTCATAATTTCAGTCTTCTTTTAACAAAAAAGACTGGATTTTGGGTTTTCTACTAGAAAAATTAGCTCCTGCAGAACCACCAAACTATCTCTGCAGTAAACCCAAACTCTAAGAGCTCCTGGTATGAGTACTGCTCATCCACGCTGCTCTCCCATACCAGCTAAATATCCTCCATTCCATCTGGATAGCAAATCCACTTTTTGTTTGTTAGTCTTGTAATCTTACATCAGGACACCAAACCTCTGAATGGAGATCTATGTGCAAGCTGTACAGTATGGCCACAGTGCACCTTCAGGATACACAAATGACAACTTCTGAGGGACCTTTGGATATCATGGGCTGGCACAGACTAAAACAAGAAGACATCACCTTGCTATTCCTCATCACTATCTTTACAACTGAGTAGGGTAACATGAAATAATGAATCAAATAAGAGCACTATAACAAAATAAGAAAACTAAGAACTAAGACCTCCTGAAGATTCAAAGCAGAGAAACGAAAAAAAATGCTGATATTTAGTTCAGAAACAGCTCAACATAGCTTTTTCCAGTTAATACAACTGGAGCCAAGAACTGCTGCATTTGCTTACAGATTGAGTTGGTATTTTAGGGACAGCATGCAGGACAGGCTTATGCAAAAGCAGGCAAGCACTTCCCATGTGTTATCATCATACAGCATCCCCAGAGACATGGCCCTGGGCGTCTGGCTTCAAAGCAGAGGAGACACTGCAGCCACACTTCCCCATGGCAGGCGTGCACACAAACCAACAGGCTATTTTGGATGGATGCTTAACATTCACTTGATAGATAAAAAGCTGCAGACACGAGGTCTTGGGATTTAATGCAACGAAAAGCAAAATTATAAATGCAAATGTAAAGCAAGGTATGGCTTGGAAAAATGCAAAATATAACATGTTTGGTATGAAAAACATTGAGATAAGTAATAAGGAAGGTAGGGAAGGGAGAGAGTGCACTGAGACATAAATGATGTAGGAGGTAATATGGGCAGTCAATCTAGAAAGCAGAATTTAAAAAAAAGAAAAGCATCAGGAACCATGCTAACAGAAAATAAAATATATTCTGTACAGATTTAGGAGAACCTAGACTCCTGAATCTCCTAATTAAATGAAGGTGGGTCTCTCAAAAGCAAAAAGGTGAAGAACTGACATTTGAGTAAAGAAAGAGAGTTTTTTTACAGGTGAAAAATTGCAAAGTGGGCAAAGAGATAGTGGGGTGTTTACAAATATCGAAAGGAAGAATGTGCATAGAAAAAGGATGGCATTTTCTAACAGCTATGGAAACTCAAGGAGTACAAGGAAAGTGGGGGTTTTTTGGTGGTTTGTTTTTGTTGGGGTTTCTTACGTAAAAATATTGAGGGACTAGAAGGAAAGGATTTTTGGAGGGGAACAACTGTTATCCTGTAAAATCTGCCAGAGGGAATACTGCAAAGATACTGCTGAACTAAGTAAAAGAAAATTAACTGATGGGAACAGTCCTGTATCAGAAGGAAGAATGCCTTGGATGTAAAAATGTAAAAATGTAAATGTAACAATGTAAAAAAACACTTCCCAGTCTGCTTATCCATACACTGTGCATACTACTAAGATACATTACCTGAAAATTTGTGCTCCCTTTTTAATACAATACTAATGTACTTTATTACTGATTTTAACAGGCTTTAATAGGAGGAAGCCTACATTCAATTATTTTATTACATGCTTTGAATATAAATGGTGAGCATCTGCACTCTAGTTTACTCCTTTCCATCCTCATGCTCTCATAAAAACAGCACTGGCACATTTCAGGATTCAGAGCAGCCCTCCCCAGCCCAGCCGCTTTCTTGGCTGGTTTGCTGGGATCTATATATCCAATCTAATTATTTTGATTCCCATTTCCAACCCTATCAGTGGTGCAGTGGTGCAAGAAATCAAAATGCCAGTCTCCTGAATGTGTTAGAACCTAAAAGCTAACAGCTCCTCATTTGCAGAGGCATCACTGCATGGCCCAAAGCCCCTGTCACCAGGCAATTTACGTTCAGTGTTCTGGATGTGACTCGAGAGGGGTTTCCCAGCGTGCCAATACAGAGCATTTCATGTAACATTTCAGATATGCGACAGGTTGTTGCATCATCTTATTTTGTCACAGCATAACAGACTAACAGAAAAACCCCCAGCAATGCTTTGTTCAAATTTTGTCTCTTTTTAAAGACTCGAGTCCTTCTGCTTTGTTATTTTTCCCTTTGTTTTCTTAAAAGGCAAAAAATAGGACCGTACAAGCTTATCTTCCCTTAAGAGATCAGAAGACAGAGTCAGCAATAATCCTGCCAAAACACCTACTATCCTCTCAAATCAGGGGGATCATATGTTGCTCAGTAGCTGAATTTCCCTGTGGATCTTTTCTCTGCTTATAAGCTGTCCCCCTCTCGAATTACAGTCTTACTTAGATTACTAATGCTCAGCACCACCAAAAATATTCCCATTCATTTCTCCAGCTTTTACAAACACGATAACATGATTTGTGTTTAAATATAGGCGTCACCATTTTACTTTTTATTATGAATATCATATGTTTGGCAAGCTGTCTGACCTTCCTTATGATGATGAATGCTGCAGCAAACAATTTGCTGTATCTTTAAAGAAATGGCCAATTCAATTACATTACACCAGAAGCTTTCAAATCCCTCTCTGCCAAATGTCTTTGCTACATCCTGCCACAGACAGCCCATTTGTATTCCAGCACAGTAGGACACTTGTTTTGTTGAAGCACACAGTTCTAGTTAGGTACTATCAACAGAGCAGTATTTCAGTTCTCCAGCTCTGTGCTTCTTCCACCCCCTCTACCCTCGGTTATCAGGATTTTCAATTTTACTGACCAAACGTGTATGCATTACTAATTATGTGCATGAAATGCAGTATTTATTGACTGCTACAGCAAAATACATTAGTGACCAATTACAGGAGTTCTTGGCAGCAATGGTTATCACTCTAGTGGATTTAATCATTGCACTTAAAGTGAAGCTTGAGATTCCCTTTGAGATTACACCACTAATTGCTTCTGTTTTGCCAGTTACTGCATGAGCTGTTTGCAAAAAAGATCACTAAAGATGCTTTCTAAATATGGGAAAGCAGCAAACAGATGAAGCCTCCTGTAATGAGTGTCCCCCCCCAGTAAAACCACAATGTCAATTTATTCATACCACAATGCTCCTCTCCGATTCATATTCCCCCTGTCACCTCCTCTTTCCCTCTCATTTCTTGTTATTTGGGCAGACAGCAGCAATACAGCTGCATTGCTATTCATGTGAATCATGCCACACACTATCATTTATTTATACAGATACTGAGAATATTACACTGCAAAACTAAAAAAAACCCTTCCTCCTCTCTTCTGTGTTTGCAGAGAGGATACTTATTATTATGATTATGACAGAATATTTAAATGGCCTTAGACTTTAAAAGAAAAAGGAAAAAGAAATCCAACCTAGGCCAAGTAGATGATTTATTACAAGTACAATACCATCCTAATAGGCTTCCACTCTCCAGGAATTCCTAAAAACAAACACTCCCCCTCCCAAGGAATTTGTACTTTAACATACTGTTCTTTAAAAGCCCACATCTACTTCCAGGTCATCAGTAGAGATCAATTACCTGGTTTACAGCCTCATAAAGCAGAAGTGTCTATATATTTTAATGCTGAGGCCAACCACAGGACTTTGGTACCTTTCAAATGTAGTGATATACAACTTTCCAAACACCAAAGAAAGGCTTCAGGTGAAACAAAGAGATACAATTGTCATCAACATTTTAGGTCTGATCAAAGTAAGTAGTCTTTCAAAGACAAAAAAATGGGGAAGGATTACAACTACAGCTTTTTTAGCTGAGAACAAGCTATTTTAATCAATACAATTGTTTAAATAAATTTGTTTGGCTCCTTTTCATTAAAATTTTCAGCTACTAAAGTTTTCTCTTATTCAAGCACCACTTTGTGAACAACAAAGAAACTCTCTCAAAAATATAAAAAAACTTCCAACAATAATTTTCTCATGAGATTAGAAAACCTCCTATATTTGTCTCAACAAACATCAACATTTTTTAGGATTTCAATAGATGCTAGGTTGATAAAACTTTAATTAGAAACTTAATTGATCTCTGTGAGAGAGAGACTGCAGAGAAAGAGTTTTAAATCCCCAGAGACTTCTACACTATAAACAGCAGAGCATATGACATCTTTAAAAGCTGTCAGAAACCATACCCTGTGATTTACAAAAGTAATAGCAATCTCTGTGAAATGAACTGCTAAAAGAAGTGGAAAAGCTTCATCCTATGGTATCAACAGGCTACAGCAACAGTACCAGTTGGCTTCACTTCAGCCTCTAAATATGGCACGGACTAACACCTCCCAAATCCTGGAGAACAAAAGGCAGCAGAACAGGGGTTACATCACAGACACATTTATCTTGCTCCACGCCCAGAGGTAGATGTGCAAAAACCCATTGATCTTTCCAGAAGGGCAGACACAAGAACTGCTACACACAGGATGTTCTCAAAATCAAGGCCACTTCATTTTCATGCCTAACAGAGAAAATCTTGCCCCAAGGCATTCAATTCAAGTCTGGATGAGAAAATCTGTAGGTGATGTGGTAACTACAGTAACTGGCAAATAATAAACTGGGTAAAACACCTAGAGATCAATCCTATATTCATGAAAGAACACACTACACAATTCAATTGGATTATCTCCATTTCTTCATTCACTAGTTCTTGACTTCTACCTTATTAGACAACAATTTAGGACAATTTTCAAGTACAAAGTAAGACAACACTGATACGGTCTCTAGGGAGCCTGCAGGTTCTCCAGTGTAGCAGGATGACTGCCTTTCTTTTGTAAGGGCAAGCTCCTGTCCCATGTACACAAGCACAAAATCTAAATTACAATTCCAAGAAGATTAGAATTGTATTTCCAATTTCTCGTGCTGCCTTTCAAATGAGGAAACAGGAACAAATCAGGAGAAGAAAATATTCCCAAAATGAACTGCTAAGCTTATGTACCATCCAAAATACAAAAGGGTGGGAAATAGCTGCCTTTCATCACTGTCAAAAGCAATAGACTAAAATATGCAGAGTAGGACTGATAACACAGGAAATAAATGAAAACATTTGCTTCATGTTGGTATAGAAGTTAAAAGAAATAAGGCAAAAACCTCTCTCAACAATCCCTGTTGGATTTAAAACAGAGCTGTTGAGCCAACTGTGATTTCAAAACATGCCACTATCATTTAAGAACACTGAACTTCTTTAATAAACTTCCACCTGCTCGCTAGTCCAGAGACCTAATTCCTAAAACCATACACAGCAAGTGCAAGACAAGGAGCCAGAACTTCAATGAGAGCTGCTAATGCACAGGAAAGCAACCACAGTTATTATAATACAGTCTCAGACATTATTTGTAATTCTGTACCTAACATACAAATCAAAGAATGATAATGCTAAATGCTACCATGATGTATTTCTTAATGAATTAAAAGACTTATGTGTGTATAGCTCACAAAGCCTGGCAGATTTTTAGGTCACATATTTAATTCTCTTTAATATTGAAAGCAATGAGAGACATTTTTGTCTACTACTCCACTGCAGGGATAAACACAGTAAATACTCTAGCAAAATGAAATACACTTTTTTATGCAGTGATGTGATGGATATCAATTTGTAACTTCATGCATTAAGAACAAGAATATGAATAAACCACGGCACAGATTTGGAATAAACAGCACTGGTAAAAAGTTTAGAAATTGAGAGACTCAGCTGGTAAGTATTGTTTTAAAAATTTAATGTAGATACCAGTAAGGATATTCAGCTTAGTAAAGCTCTCTAAAACCAAAGATAATTCTTTTAGCATGAGAAATGCCAGCAGGAAGAAAGGCTCCAGCTCTAGCAATTGTTTCAGAAAACTCAATTAACTTGCCCATTTTTAAAAATATGTTACCAGTAGAAAGAAGTTTCATGCTATAAAAAATTTATCTCCTCATTAATATTACAGAAATTTCATATATTAATATGTATGACTAAATAAATGCATTAAATAATAAGTAACATGTCAATATACCTTTTCGACATGCAGAATAATTTTTTGCAACCAGAATAATGCTTGGGTTGCCAGGAAAGAAAGCAATGTGGATAAATGGAAAATACTCTTCCTGCCTTTCAGAAAACTGTGTAGGGTGGGTTTGGGACTGGGAGCCTCCAGATGCCAAGGAATGTCTATCACATTCCCCATCCAAGCTGATGGAGAAGAGCTGTCCCTGTCCTGTTTTAATGAAAGCAAACCCCAACCAAGACAACAATCTTTATCTAAAAAAAAAAAAAAAAATCCTCATGAAATGAGCAATCATCCTTCCCAAGACAACCTTCCACAAAGTCATCTTCTCAGCCTTCACCCTCAGATGACCTCAAACTTAACCTGGCCTAACTTTCAGTTCTGCTGAATCTCAGTGCCTTACCAGGATTACAAACCAGCCAGATCAAACTAAGCTTTAAGAAATTCAGACATTAGTCTGAAGAGAAATAACTGAAAAAGCAAAACATCAAAAGACCAAGAAATCCTGCTAAGAAGCTATGTTTCATTCTATGGAGACTTCAAGGGTAGCAGTAAACAAAGCATTGAAGGCACCAGACCACATTCCCTCCCTTGCAGGTAGCCCTTACTACTTCTGGTCTTTGTCAACTCAAAAGCCAAAGTATTGTCCAAAATTACAACTGCAATTAGGCATGGAGATGCTGAAAAATATTTCACAGTTTTAACATTTTGTAAAGCTGATTTCCACAAAGTATTCACTTACTCAGGTGCAAGAACAGTCAACGTCCCCAGTTTCCCCCAGATTTTCCCTTCAGGCCAGTTTTATCCTTAGGTACCTGTGCACAATTCAAAAAACAAATAAAAAATTAATTTACATTAATCCTCATAAATTCACCTTTTGATTATATCAACTTTTATGGCCCCAATTAAAAAATTTGTATCTCCAGCTTTTCTCACAGGATTATTTCCCATCAATATGGTTGACCAGAAGCAAACTCAAATCTGTTTTCCCCATGTAAAAAACCTGGGTTTTATTTGACCAGTTTATTTATTTATTTATTTATTTATTTCTATTTACCACAATCCTAAGTGAAAGAGTTTTCTGTAAGAAAACTCATTTAAATTCAACCTAATAGATGGCGTGATTGCACGTTTTAGTTATATTTCATCACTTGTTTTTAGGAGTACAAACAGAGAGTTACACACAGTTAAGCCTTTGTTAGCCACATATTTAAGCTACCTTAAATCTGTTAACATGTGACAAGCAAATCCTATATATTCAATTACTGCTTTAAAAATTGAAAGAAGGTTCGTGTACAGGTGCACTGTCACTCAGTTAAGGAGCTCAAAAAATAGAGTTATTCTTTCTCCTGGCACTAGTATGAATTAAAGAAACATTTTCAAAATGTGCCATTCAACCATATGGAATCAATTTTTGCAGACATATGGAGCTCCAATTAAATAAAGTGTGGCTTTGCTGACACAAAAGTCCACCTGCACATATTCAAATTTTCCAGAATTAGACCATCCAATTTAGAGCAGCCCATTTAACAGTAACAGAGTACAAAAGCAATGTATTTGATATGACACAACCTCTGCAACCAGTCTACTTAAATAGCAATTGCAGCCTTACTTTTGACCATGCTCAGAATATAATCACATAAGATTGAATTAGTTCCCCTAAAACACAGCTCCAATTACACCAGATCAAAAGAAAATAATTTTTCGCCTTCTCCATCATGCAAGTAAATACATAATTGGAAAATTAAGCAAGGTACAATTTTTCAAAGAAGATTTTACCAGAAGTCAACGGAAATTAAAAAACTGACTGTAACCATACTTCCTAGATTTTCCTAGGTTTTTTGCATGTATTTTCCCAGAATAAATGTACAGAAAGCATGCCATTTAAAGAAACAAAAGCCAACAAGCTACATACAAACATCAACATCATAAATAAAATCCTAATATAAGATAGGAATCCAATGATGTGGAAACTAACAGATTTTTAAGGTAAGCTCTTCAAACGTTTTTTTCTTTTTTATTCAAGGATTTGCAGTTAATTTGGCACCCTTGTTCAAATCTAGTTTGACTGATTTTGTATTAGGTGATAATGCACATATTTTTTTTCCACAGGACCCCAACCTCATTCAGTGAATACAGCAGCTAGAAGAGAGTAGTGAAACTCTACCCAGTGACTGCATTCCACAGGTCACAGCCCAGCTCTACACACTCACTGCTCCAGGTTATCCTGTGCTGTTCCAGCAATGCCCCTTCTCAGACAGAGCTCCTCCCTGATGTCAGGTAACAACAGAACCCTGCCAGGTGTCATATGATCCCAGAGACAAGAACACTGCAGAATCAGGAGCCTTACAAACTTCTGTGTTCAACCAGGTTCCTACAACTCATTTTTCAGAATATTTAGCTTTCACTAATACCTCAACTAATTTCCTGGAGAAGCTGTATCCACCTAGTTAAGGTGACATCTGTCTCCCCTCACTTGTGAGCTGCCCTGTTCACCACCTGTCTTTAGGGTCTCTACAGCAAATAAAAGCATGCTTCCAGAGACCTGTCCTTCTTTGCTGCAGTCTGTTCCACTTGGAAAGACCATACAATTCTGAGATCATAGAATTTAAAACTGCATCATAATGCAAATGTCCAGGGGAGCTCAGTTAACATATTTTAGACAATCTTAATTCTGCACCTTCCCAGCTTTGCAAAACTTGCTCTTTGTAGCTCTTTAGTCAAGGCAGCTTTCTCAGCTTGGTTTTTTTTAAGACAGTAGCCATTGAAAAGAAGCTCTGTCTTGCTCAATACAGATATTCAGTCTCCCTCAAAACTTGGCCACCTCTCATCCAAGCCTTATTACTGCCAATCCTGTGGACATGTGCTACTGCCCCAATGCACTCTTGTCTTTAGGCTAAGTTTCCTATTTGGGATCCCAGTCCTGCCTCTCTGCCTGTTTTCACTGACCACTTCATTCTCAACAACTTCATTATACAATATATTGCTCCCACCCTGCAACCAGAGTCCTGCTAGCTTCCAGCTCTCCCACACTAGCATTCCTTTTCTTCTCTCACTTTCTGCACCCTCCACAGATCTGTTGGCTTCTCCGTATCGCTTTTCACCTTCCAATGTTTTTCCCACTTCTTTACTCCCCCACTCACTTCCTGTGCTTCCCTCTTGCCCTGGCAGTTTCCAGATTTCTTCTCAACAGCTAACTTCACGTGTTTTCCTGGTTTCTATGCAGTCTTTGCTATTAGCATGCCACAGCCATGGCTGCTATGCTTTGTGCAGAGCTCACTTCTAATGACGGGTGTTAAAGAGATCTGTACAAGGGCTAATGAGCAGGAACACTTAATTTCAGGATCCCAGAACTGGGGCAGAAGAAAAGTCAAACCAGCAGTGCAGAAATAGCATTTTAGGCATTTAAATACTTCACTACAGACACCTATATATTTAGATGTCGAGGCAATTGTATGAAGGCTTTGTGGACTGTAGCTACTTCTGTCTTGCAAAATCCTTCTACAAAGAACCAAAATAAAGTTACTTAGAGTCTAAGTCTCAACCTAATCTCAATCTACATCTCAGTTAACAGCAAGTTACTTACAGTTTTTTAAACCATTTTTTCCAAAGAGAAAACAGCTCTTGACTCAGTCAAATATATTAAGTACTGTGGGGGAGGGGAAAAGGGGTTTTAATTAAAAACGGGGTTTTCTTGGCACTATTTACCAAGGATAAGTGTTCTTATCTTTTTTCTACAGAAGAAAGTAGATTGTAGCACACCTTCATCTATTTTTGCCACAAAGTACAAGCTAACCAAAGACATCTTCCTATTCTGTCTCAAACTTCCATGCCTTTGGTGTGTGGGTGGATTAAGAGCGCTTAGGCTGAATTTAAGGAAATTTTATAAAACCACAGAACACCAGGTTGGAAGTGACCTCTTGAATCGTCTGATCCAGCCTTCCATGGCAAAAGCACAGTCTAAGTAAGATGGTCCAGCTACCTGTCCAGACAAATCCTAGTAGTGTCCAATGCTGAAGAATCCACAGCTTCCCTGGGGATAGTATTCTAACAGTTGATTGTTCCCATTGTGAAAATTTTTCTTCTTGTGTTCAATCATCATCTCACCAAGAGTAACTTTTAACCATTACTCTTCATCTTTTCCATGAGACTCCCTGTAAAGAGGGAGTCTCCATCACCTTTGTAGCCACTAAGCCTTCTCAAACTCCATTCTCTCAGCCTTTCCTCACATGGCAGTTTCCCAGTCCTTTAATCATCTTTGGGACCCTTCTCTGGACCCTCTCCAGCCTGTCCACACGTGTTTGCACAGTGGGGACCAAAAGTGAACACAGCACTCCAGGTGTGGCCTGGCAAGCACTGAGTAGAGCAGACAAAGACTTGTACCTTATCTNNNCTTGTACCTTATCTCTGCTGGTGATTCCCTTGGTGCAGCCCAGCATCCTGCTGGCTTTCCTTGGCACAGCAGCACACTGTTCTCTCATACAGAACTCGCTGTCCACCAGAGCACCCACGTCCCTTTCCATGGAGCTGCTTCCAGGTGGGCAGATACCTGTGCTGCACTCCTGCACCATGGACACAGCCCTCCTATGCTACTTCTGTGTTACTGCAACTGCAGCCATTTAATAAGAGCATACTTCACTTAATGAGTGCAGATGAATGATTCAGTGCTACAAGTTTTCTGCTAAAGAGAAATTTCTATTATGTCTTGATTCTTCCAATACTGGACCTAAATAGAAAAAATATCTCCCTGATTTAACTGAAAAAAATCCTGCAGAATAGATGCATTCTTATATTTAAATAGGAAAATTATCAATAATGTTTAGGTATACTACAACAACACAACCTTCCAATGACCTTATTGTGTGTCCAACACATAAAAATTAAGTATAAATGTGGTATCATTAATGAACACAGTATTTACAAATAATTCACTCATTCCTCTGTTGAGCCACACTGAGTTAACAACACTTTAATGCTGAAAGTGGTATCTAATTATCTTTATTTGATCCGAAATGCAACAGGGAAATAAAAATGTTCAAAATACTTGGATCTTGCTGATAAGCAATCAACATTGAAAGGTATGTGTTAGGATAATGTAAGATTGTATTTATTCTTATTTCCTCTGAAGAGGTCTCAAACAGTTACATGAATATATTTAATTCATACAACTCTTGCTCTTCCACTTCTTATATTTCCTGCTGGTGTTGAGGGCAGAAAGAGATTCAGTAATCCTGACTCCATCCCCAGTATTGCCCGACCCAGGAAATTCACCACTGTCACTTCCCATGGAGAAAGGCAGACAGTCAATATGAATCATGCTCTGGGAACTGGGCTTCCAAACCTAACTAATGCAGTGACTACAACTCATACAGAAGCCAATTATCACTTGTGATCTGAGGCATTACTCCAAAGCTGGCACTCTGACTATCCTATTAATCAGTATATTCAAACGGGTTTGCTAGCTAGGATAACAGGAAAT
>VYXF01000846.1:242-27808 GCA_013397295.1 Polioptila caerulea
GATTACAAAAGCTTTTATGTACAAAAACGTTGAATATACAAACACAAATGCATATTCCATACCCTTGTCACCTCCCCTTCTCCACTTCGTATGCTAATTGGCAAGGATGCTATTAAGCATGCGTGGCTTGTTTCCTGAAATGAGTCGGGGGTCTTTTTTTATGATGAATTAATTAAAATGCTAAAGTAAACTAAGTCTTCCTCACCATTACCTTTTTACTTTTTTCTGGTATTCGTGACAAACGAATCCTTGGTAGAGTCTGCAACTTCTTGCCTTCAATCTGTTTCCTGCCATGGGGAAGTTGGCTATTGTCCATAAAATTGACAAGCAATGAGTTACTAAATCTAGGCTCTCTTATCTAGATCCGGCTTCTGTTGGGTCTTTTTAGCTAACACAGCATCTACTCGAACTGTAATCTTAACTTTTCTAAAATTCTAATATCCGGCTTCTGTTGGGTCTTTTTAGCTAACACAGCATCTACTCGAACTGTAATCTTAACTTTTCTAAAATTCTTAATATCTCACAATTAATATCTCACTGCTTTCCCTAGCAGGCACACCTGTCTTCAAACTAAGACGCTGCCAGAGGATTTTCCAGGTCCTTCTTTCCTTTTTCAACAGTTATTTGTGTGATGTGGGCTCCCAGCTAAGAATTTAAAAAGAAAGCACCAAAAAACCCCAAACCACAGAAGCATGCATGGCTTTGAGATCTTAAGTACAAAGCAGAAAGGAGAAGCTGACTCTGCTTTTGGCCTCTTGAAAATCTGTGGGTTTTGTGTATGTATGGAGGAGGAAATAATTGCTTATGTCTAAACCAGTCACATCTTTATCTTCTGAAACTGGTTCCTGCCGTCATGGAGCCTCATGGGAGTACCGTGGTTCTGCTCTTACAGTCAGGGCCTTTTCTTTTTGGGGGTTCTCTATTACCCAGTCAGCATATTTGTTACCTCCATAGTGCTTCAGCAGCAGAGAAACTCATGTGCTAGGAGCTCTCAGATTTGGGAGTGTCCACCCTGAGAATTTCAGGTGTCAAAACCCTGGACAGAAGGATAAAATTGCCTTGCTACCTGAAGACTTCTTGTAAGAGTAGCATTTGTGATATTAAACTTTGAACAGAGAATGTCTTTCCTTCCCTGGAGCTGCTGAGAACAGGCGGTGTTCATTTTGCCTTGAAGTTGATCAGATACCAGTCAAACTGCTAATTCTAAGTTGGATAATTAGATCTTGACTGTAAAAGAACAAGCTGTATATTCCGTTTCAGAGTCATATTCTGGAGATATTACAAAGTGCTGCCTGTGTCACCAGAGCTGCCTATGAGCTGATACAGGATCACAGCCTCTTTACATGGGTCCTGCACAACTTAAAGAAAAGGTAACCGGGGAAGTACGGGAGAAATGGCAACAATTTTACTGTCCACAGTAGAATAATTTTGTGACTGAGTATGAAAACAAGGGTGACAGACAGGGAGACAGGGGCACTGAGGGTTGTACTGGCAGAACTTGCTGAATTCTGAGGTGTCCCTTGTGTTTCTGAAAACAGAATCAAGGTGCTTTCAGGTTGTGGTAAGAGGGAGGATGGAGGGGAGCTTCGTGATTTGGAAAACACTTCCTTGAAAAACTGAGAAAGCAAAATGGCACCTTGTATTTGTGTCTTTACATTTTAAATTTCAAGCACCCTCAGTTCACATCCTGTCACAGGACCTGCTGCACAGGAAGTGGCACAGTAATGGATTTGAGCGGTCTAGAACATTCCTCCTCCCCTTGCCTCTCCCTCAATTATATGCACATACACATAAAATCTCTTCTGCATAGAGTGGCCTGACAGGGTCAGACAAGTGCACCAAAAGTGCACTAGAATATGGTCCCCTGTAGGTGATGGATCAGCTGCTGGTGAGATTCTACCTTGCAAATGTGTGTTTCTTTATTTTTTTCTTCTTTTTTTTCTTTTATTTGTTGCTTTGTTTGAGTTTGGTATGGATGGTGCCCCGGTCAGGCCGAATCAATAAAATTTCGAGAGTCAATTAGGAAAAAAATAACAGAATTTATTTTAACAATTAAAGAAAAAAATGACAGAATCTTATGCCAATTAAATGGACAAAAAAAGAAAACAGCGAAACAAAATGACAGAGTCTATGCCACGGGAGTTTTTTTTTTTAGAGCAATACTCGAGTATTGGGTGAACCAGGACACTGCCCCTGTCACAGTAGTCCAGTGAGGTCCACAATTTTCTGCTCGCCACGCTCAGGTTTTATACAGTTTATTTAGCCTAGGGCCAGGAACTCTTTTGTTTCTTGGAATATTCTGACTTCATCCTTTGAGTCTGATGTTGAGACAATACTGACTCCCGGGTTAGTTTAAATTTCTGTACAGTCTGGATGTTTGGTTAACTTCTTCCCGGGTCTCCTCACTCTTGCATTCTTCTTTTTCCGGAAGGTTTTTGCATGTGTGTAGGCTTCGTATTTTCCTTTGCTGGGAACTCGGTGCATATGAGTAAATTTTATGTTTAATCATATCAGCTCCCTTGGATCGCCTCGTTTGCATCTGTGTTTTGATACAATCCTTATTCAGTTTCCTTTCAGATTAGTGGCTCCTGGGCGTGTCTCGGTTCTCCCGGCTGACACAATAGCCCTCTTGTTTTCTGGTATCAGTGTTGTTGTCAGGTATTTTCAGGCGAAGCTCCGTCTGTCCGGTACTGCCTTCAGCGAGGTCTGATAGTGTTTTACTAGGTTTATTCAGTGGTTACAATACAGAGAAAACCCTAAAAGCTACATTTTAATGAACAGTTTCAATACAACCTTATACATAACTGATATGACATAAATTACATTGAAATCATATGAGCGAATTTGATATACCTTGTCTATAACAAGTTTGTTTGTTTGGTTTGGTTTGTTTTTCAGGCTTCTGAAAAACCAAGTGGTAAATAAAGTTATTTCCTTACACCATGTTCTGTAGCTAACAAATTTAAGAGACAGGAGAGAAAACAAGAATCAATCCCAGGAGAACAGGAAACTTCTTCCTATTCATCTTGTAAATGAATTTCTGTATGTTTTGGTCACATTGATCAAACATATTCAGTAAGTCCTTCATTTTGTTTTTGGTTTCAATCGGTTTGCATTTCATCCTCTGTCCAGTTTGAACTTTATTAAGGCCAGGACAATTTCTTTATCTCTGGTAGATAAATCACCTTCAGTTTGTGTGTTGAGTAGTGAATTTGGATGAGATTTCTTTGGCAGGAGGATTTAGGTGTTTGAACATGGGGAATAAAGTAAAATGTTATGCACAGTTGCTGTCAAGTCCTACATCCTTAATTCCTGGCCGTTCTGATGGTAGAATTAAAAACTGTACTTTTAATTAGCATGCAGGAAAATACATGGCACTTGTGTTTTCTTTTGACAGGACTGATGTAGACCCGGCCAGGCTGGCTGAGTTCCTCAGCACCCTCAGCTCCGTGCTGGAATACGGCGCTGTTGTTGTCAAGTCTCTTAGGGACATGAGGCATTCCACAGTCAACAACAGCGTCCTCTCCAGCAGGGAGCTGCTGCTGCTGCTGCACAGGTGGAGCCTTGTCAGCAGAGACCTGCAGCTGCAGGAGGACCTGCAGGCCCTGGCTCAGAAATACCAAAACAAAGAATTGCTCAGTAAGTGCTAAAATACTTCAAGGGAGGCACGTTTTGTTGTAGCTGTTACAGACCAGCAGTACAAGTGAGGCAAACTTCTCTGGAAATAGAAGAACCTTCTGCTACTGATGTAGCTGGAGGGAGGAGGAAAGGAAATGGAAAGGCATTTTTCAGATCTTCCTTGGGGTGATTTCTATCCTTAACACAATTTGGAAGCTTTGAAGAAACACAGTTTAAAAAGGGAAAGAGTTTTAAAATGAAACTTAGTTGCAAATCTAGTGTCAGGCTTTGAAAAATTGTATTCTTTAACGAAAACCTAAAAGAAAAACCAGTTACTGGAGGCTTTGTGCTCAAAGGTTTTGTCGAGGTTTAACGACAGGTTGTGATGGAATAACACACTTTTTTTTTTTTTTTTGGGTTACATTTTGCACTGCAACCCATGACATGTTTGAATTATTCTGAGTGTGGATGGGGATCTGAAAGTGATGTGTAAGCAAAAACAATAAATAAATAAAGCAAGCAAAAATTAAATACTTGGCTTTTCTTGTTGTCATCAGTTTTGAAGAAAGGAAAAATATATCAAGACTTGTGTGACTTCTCTTGTTCTCCCTTTGAACAAAATGTGCAAGGAACTTGGGAGCGGGAGGTCTTAATACAACACTGGTTTCCTGCAGCAGCAAGTGCTTTTGGTGCACATTAAAGCTTCTGTAGGTTTGTTTAAATGTTCTGTGTCAGTTAAGAAAGTATCCTCTATTTAAGGGATACTGTAAAAGCTTTAGCTTTTCTGAAGCTTTTTTCGCCCTTTCAAACTCCTCAGAAAGACACAAAGGGAGTTAATGGAGTGATATCTGTAACTTACTGTAAGCGTGGGTTGTGTTGCTCCAGACTTCACAAGCTTCTCTCATCTCTAGGCTAGCTGATGCAGTTTGGAACAGGGTTCCAGGCTGGAGTCTCTGAGAGCTCTCTGAGACCGTTGGAACAGCACAGGCTCCAAGAGGCTACTAAACAAGGCTGGTACTTACCATTGTAATGACTGAATTAACACAGGAGGGCACCTTACTTGCACTATTTTGTACCAGGAAAATCCTTTGTAGTATCTGATGTTTGTTTTGGTGATGGTTTTCTTCCTACAGAAAATGTTAAACACAAGAGCAAACCTCAAGCCTCATCTCATGTGTCTCGTCACACTCGGAAAAAGAACAAGGTGGAAGAAGGTGACGCTGCTGCAGACATGGAAGTGTGTGAGCTGGAGAAATGCAGAGAACATCCATATTTGCCCATAGGGACCCCATTTTCCCAGCACCACCCTCCACTCAGGGAGGGGAGACCCTCAGAGCCGGTGAGCCTGGGGGCGAGGCAGCAGCTGTCACCTGTGCATCCACTCACATCATCATTAGGTGGCCGGTGAGGTCCCTGGCTGGGCAGAGCCTCCTCAGGGAGCAGGACGTGTCACCAGTGCTGAAGTGGCTGCAGGACCATGTCCTGCCTGTTCCTGTGGCAGCCACATGGGAGCTGCTCAGGGATGAGACCCTGAGGAACAACCTCTTCAGGCTTTACTGCCAGCTCTGCCAGGCCAGCAGCATCTCAGCTGGGCTCACCAGGGAGCTCGGTGTGCTCAGCTTCATCATGCTCCAGCTCCTGGAGCAGCGAGGCCTGTGCAGCACCTTCCATGATCTCATGAAATCCCTGTGCCAGTCAGAAGATGCAGACAGGACCAGTGACTTATCTTGTTCTTGTCACTCATATTACAAGGCAGTGATAGGAGGAACTAGAAAATTCCATGGCTTTTTAAATCTAGTAAAGTAATTTCCCCATATCCAGCCAGGCTCATGGCTTCCCAAGGCAGAAGCTGTGTCCTTGGTGGGACTGGGGCTGTGATGGGCAGCACAGAGTGGTCACATCGTGAGGTTTTCTGACACTACAACACTCATACTCACTCCAAGAAACTTCCTTTTCAAGGACTAAAATGGAACAAAAGGTAAAAAAATATAATTCCAAGAGGGAAAATAGTCTGCAAAAAACAAGTCCACATGGGCCTAGATACTGATACCTATTGCTGGTCAATGGTAGCATCTGAGAGGTCAGTTTTCAAACTGTTTTAAAAGGAAACTGGTTTGTTCTTTCTTGTGAGTAGGATCATTTGCTTTGCATAGGCAAAGCCACTCCAGATTTTCCATCTAGGAGAAAAGTTAGGGAACTATTTTAAAACATAGTCCTGGAGGTAAAGAGCTTGGGTTGGTATTTCTGTGTGGAAATAGAAGAATATCTGTCCTGATTTTTCTCTCATCTTGCTTCCACAGCTGTTCTTGTATTCCTGACTTCTGTTTACATCAGGGACATGTGGCTTGGAGCATGGGAGCCAAATATGTTACTAACCCATGTCAGATTGGTCTGTACTAGTGCAGGTTGTGAATTACAGGATGACTTGGAAACTCAGAAACAAGGAGAAGAAATTATTATGTCTCTTGGCAAAACAATTTGGCTACATCAGGACATTGATTCAGGGAACTAACATCTCATCTTTAATGTTCTGTGCTCCACCATAATCACTGTGAGCCACGAAAGCCTCCTGATCTGTCCCCATACAGACTTAACTTGTTTGGTCAAAAAACTCAATATTTTATTACTGTGTGCAAACTCAGGGGGAAGATTTTATTCAGCATCTCTCAGGGACATTAAAGCTCCAATTTCCCTTTTGTTGAACTGTCTGAGACACAATATTACTTCTATTATTTTTATTACAGATATTTTTAACTTTTTAAAGAAGCAGAAGGACTGTTTGTGCATGTGTGTGTTATTAATATCCATCCTGTCTCCAATACAGGATGGGAAAAAAAAGGCTGCAGAGCTTCCTACAATGGGGTCTAAGTGCAATTAACAAGGAGCCAGAGATCTAGTCATGATGATGATTTACTATTTCTTGAAGAACCTGGTTGCTTTCATGATACCAAAACCAGCATGAATAGAAGACTGAACTTGGGAATCATGATGATCCTGTTGAGTTAAAAAGCTTTAATGGCTTTTAAAGACATTTATACCAGACCTGGTTTATTTTTATTACTCCCTTTTTAATTAAAAAAAAAAAAAAGCCCTGATCCGTCCCTTCTGCTGTGATGTGCGACAAAAAACCATCTTCCCTCCACTTGGAACGTGTGAGAGATGGAGCTAAACCCCAAAGGACTTTCTTCTCACTGATATGTATACATGAGTTTTACTGGGAATTCTCTGCAAAATCCAGCAAATTGTTCTTGAATGTGGCCATGAGCGTAGCTGAACATGCCAGGCCAGATCTGCAAACAAGCAGTGCCAGAACAAGAACCTTTGAAATGTAAACAGGATTTATTCCATTGCCTCACACCAGTGTGCTGTGCCCTGGTCCTTTGCACAAATACTATACAGGGAAAAACCAGACCCACACATTCCTTGTGATATGTATTGAATTTTGGAGGGGGGTTAAATAAAAATGAGATCCAAATGAGGGAACTGCTTCCACATGTAAATATTCTTGTCCTAAAGGAGCCAACAGCACTGTACCAAGACTTGTTTAAAAATTATATTTCTTTAAAAACCCGCAAGTCCTCGGGGTTGACAGCAGAAAATCTGTGAGCCGAATGTAGCCGAGCTCAGCCGAGCCGAGCCGAGTTCGGCCGAACCCGGCCCCGTGCTCTTGGTGCCCATTAATTAGCACGAGTGCAGTCACTGCCTAATGAGCTCCTGTCAGACTCCGCGCTCCCGTCCGTGCGATGGCCGGGCCGCCCGCGGGCCGCGGCAGCAGGGAAGCACCGAGCTCGCCGTGTTTAACGTGAGGCGGCGCCGCGGCCCGGCCGCGCCGCCCTCAGGCAGCCGAGCCGAGCTGAGCTGCGGGGACCGCGGCGGGCGGAGCCGAGTTCCGCCAGACGCAGCAAGAGGAACCGACTTCAGCCGAGCCAAGCCGAGCCGAATGAATTGAGAGGCACTGACTTCAAACGAACAGAGCCGAACTCCTTCGAAGGGTCGAACGTAGCCGACTTCAGCCGATAATAGCCGAGTTCAGCTGATAATAGCCGAGTTCACCGGAGAGCCGAATGTGGCCGGAATTTGCCGAACCGAGCCGAGTTTAGCCGAGTTTACGGAACAGAACCGAACGTAGCCGCGTTCAGCCGAACCAAACCGAGCTCAGCCGAATCAAGGCGAAACTTAACGACCTCGGCTGAATCAAGCCGAAAGTTATGAGGTCGGCTGAAACCGAGCTCAGCCGAACTGAAATTCTGCTGAACTTGTATTCCTGATGTGAAAAGTGACAAGGACTCTGTTGAATTCCAGCGCACAAGCAAGAACAGCAGCAAAACCCCCACGTGAGGTTAATTTACCCCCTTGGAGCCGGCAAACGTCACAAAACACAAAGACACTGACAGTAGGTAGGCAATATTATTTATTATTTTTTTCCACTACTCCTTGGTGGCTTTCTTTAAAAAAAAAAAAATAAAATTACTGACACCTTGAAGATATCTCACAGTATTCACAGAATTCAAGCCGCTGGGATCGCAGTGATTCCACATTCTGGTGGCAAGCGCTCTGTCTCTCGAGCTGCCCTGGGTGCTTTCGTGGCCATTAATTAGTGCGAGTGCAGTCACTGCCTAATGGACTCCTGCCCGACCCTGCGCTCCCGTTCGTAGCCGTGCTGAAAGGAATAAGAAGGAGGTGTCTTTAGAAACAAACTGTGAGGCTGCTGGCAGATAAATCCAGATACTCATAGAAGTAATGACTGGAAACATAAATTCCAGATGAATTCCACTAATTGACATAGACTTGCTCACCCAGGGCCGTGCTAAATTCCTGGATTTAGAGAAAAAGAACAGAGACACAAAGAAAAAGAAGGGGCGAGGGGGAAATGCACATTGGAAGGCGTGGTGGATCTGTAGCAGGTGATTCCAGAAGTCTGTACCTCTCAAGTAACTCAGACAATTGGGAAGAGAGAGGGAAATGTGGCCGGGCAATTAGGATAAAAAGGAGGCTGCGTCCTCAAACAATTTGAGAAGGCACATGGGAAATGCTCATGGCCTTTCCCTTTATTCGAATAAAGTTACAGGACTCCTCCGTCTCCTTTTTGGACATAAACCTCTGGTATTTGTGGATTAATTTTCCTGCCAGTGCAATGGCCGGGCCGCCCGCGGGCCCCGGCAGCAGGGAAACCCCGACCTCGGCGTGTTTAATGAGAGGCGGCGCCGCGGCCCGGCCGCGCCGCCCTCNGCCGAGCCGAGCCGAGCCGAGCCGAGCCGTGGGGAACGCGGCGGGCGGAGCCGAGTTCAGCCGAGCCGATCTGAGTTCAGCCGAACCGAGCTGAGTAATTCAAAAAGCAGAAATAAACCCCAAAGTCTCAGCAGCAGGCCCAGCACAGGTAGGCAGATTTGGCATTTTCTTTGCTATGCTGTAGGTGTATTCAAGGCATCTTTCCTCTTTGTTTGACAGAAGCAAAAAATTCTTAACAAAACAAGATGTTTTCTTTCTAGTCCATCAAATAGCTAAATACCGCCAGCTAGCTATCCATATTTTAAAATCAGCTGGAGAACTTGCATCCCAAAGACCTGGGCACTGTCTGAGGAGAACTCTGGCCAGCTCTGTTAATTGTTAAGCACCCCTGAAACAGCAGAGATTGGAGGAGGCTGGAAGAGTCCCAGTACCCAAAGAGCCCGACCTAGGCAAGCCCAGTCACTCTTAGGCAGTGCTGCGACTGAACTCTGCCCAGGCAAACTCACAGGACTAAAGGTGAGATAAGATACAACTGAAAAAGTCTTTCACAAGACAGGGAAGCTAATTCCAGACTGTGTGGGTTTGGACAAAGACTAGTACAGTGAGAATGTCTAATGTCATTTTTTAGGGAAGTGTGATTTGAAGGATAAAGGCACATCAGTGATTTACTGTGAGTCATGCACCACATCCAAATACTGAATGGGGTTTCTTACCGAAAGAGATCTGTCTGGAGCCAGCAGGGAGCCCTGAGGCCCTGGATTGAGCCTCTCCAATAGCAAGAAACATGGATGAGGGATGAGACACGCAGATCTTTCAACTCTCTGGGCATCCAGCTTGGGTTTCTCTCCAACATTACACTGTCTGGTAGGAAAGTGATAGCCAGAAGATTTGTGTTGTGCATAGCTATCAGGAATGTACAGCCTCCAGTGAAATGCATGGGACACCTGCAAGGAGCTCGCCCTGTCCTCTTTCCACTGTGTGAAGTTCCAGTCTTGGTCAGGAGCCATCTCAAGCCACAAACCCTTATTTTTCTGTATCATTTTGCATCTTATTACACATCATTGAAGCAAATGGTAATGCTCTGCATCCCAGCAGTGTGATCATCAGCTGCCTTGGCAGACAAATGGGTTTGAAATCATTGGTCCCATGCTCCAGACATTTTGTCTTATTTCTGTGGGATAGTACAGTGCTGACAAAAGGGACTGGGACATGGATATGTCACTGCAGGGCTTGTGCAGGCATCAGCCTTCTCCCTTCTCCCAAACTCACCCATCAAAATTGGCACCAAATCATTTGGTATTACGGAGAAGTGTGTGGTGCAATCAGATCATGGATTCAGGTCTAGGATCTCTCAGTATCTAAGGATTAAACTGTGGCACAAGTAAACAGCTCTTCATAGGCCTTTTGGAAGACACTTTGACAGTGATTTGTTTCTGTGCAGATGTGCAGGTAAGAACAAGGGACTCCGCTGTGGAGGGTGGTGTGCCCGTGCCAAGACAGTGTTACACAGTAGGGGAAGAGATGTGTGTCATGCATAGCCAAAATTGCATCAACACTGCATCAAAAGAGGTGTGGGGGGATTCTGCCCTTCTCCTCCACTCAGGTTAAGACCTGACCTGCAGAGCTGCCCCAGTCCTTGGGGTCCATCACAAGAAATATGTGGAGCTGTTGGAAAAAGTGCAGGTGAGGCCAAGGAGATGCTCTGAAAGGTAGAACCACTCAGCTCTGGAGCCAGCCTGGGAGAGCTGCGGGTGTTCACCTGAAGAGGAGAACTCTCCAGGGAGACCTCAGAGCCTCTTGCAGGGCCTAAAGGGGCTCCAGGAGAGCTGGAGAGGGACTGAGGACAAGGGATGGAGGGACAGGACACAGGGGAATGACTTCCCACTGCCAGAGGGCAGGGAGAGATGGGATATTGGAAAGGAATTCTTGGCTGTGAGGGTGGAGAGGCCCTGACACAGGCTGCCCTGAGAAGCTGCCTCCTCTCACCAGGATGTGGGCAAGTTGGGAGAGAACACGGGGTCCTGCATGTCCCTGGGCTTGATAGAGATGAATGAGCACAGAAACAATGAAGGTAAGAGTTGTCCAGCCTTGACCAGTGACGTGAGCGTGCATTTGTTGGATGAGTGTATCAGGATTATCATAAGAAAAGAGACATGAGGTGTCCACACAGATGTTGGATGATTGTTGTCCCAAGGGCAGTGGGTTGGTGGGTGACACAGCAAAGAGGATGACAGGGCAGCGGGGTGCAAGTTTACACCAGTGGCTTCAATCAGGCACTTCACTGGATTTCGGTGCTGGAATTGGGAGAAGTGGAATTGAAGTGGGGCTTAAAAAACTCAACCAAAAAGGACAAGTTTTGTGTGTGACTGGTTTTAATAGTTTCTTTAGGCCTAAAATTGGTTTCTTACAGCAAGTTTCAAGCCTAGTAAAATGATAACATAGGGTGGTTTCAAAGCCTAAACAAATCTCATCGGATGCTATTTTTCATTAATGATTTCTGGGCACTCCAGAAAACATTTCTAGACTTCCCTTGTTCACAATAGCTCCTTTGGTGGCCAAAATTGAATACATGAGGGATAAATATGCATATTTTTAAGCCAAGTATTTTCCTCAGTAACATGATGAAAAAGTGAAAAAATTTTAAAAATCAATACCTTTTTAAAGTCTTTCAAACGCTTTGAGATTTTCATGTACACAGATTTCTGCCAGCTTTTTAGGAATAGTAGGTTTTTGGTAACATGCCTCTGTTAACCTACAATTTCATGTCCATTTCTATGTCTTTTGTGTTGTCAGTCCGCCTCCTGCTTTGTGGTTTATTTGGGTAAACTGCCTTTTCTTTTTGTTTTTGTTACCTTTTGTGAGCATGCCAGAGGCCCTAGGGTGCCAATAAAAGAGAATATTTAGTGTTCCTTTTGACTGCTGTTTTCCTCTGCTTGTGTGCGACCTAATCCTCAATCTCTGCCCAGCCTGCTGAGCTGAATTTTCTTTGTCCTGATCAGATAAGGAGGAGCAGTGGGTCCAGAGACACTCCAATCAAACACTAAAATAAAAAGTACCACCTCTGTGCAGTTATAAACGTGTGTCGTTACTGGATTATTCAAGGCAGTGAATGTTTTCTGAATGTTTCCAGTGAATGCAGATTATTTTTTCACACCAGTATCTACTTACTTTATCTCTGGTCATACTTACTTTGCTGGTGTTGATCCAGAGCAGGACATACACAGTAAAATAAGGAAAAGAAATATCACGAACACAGCAAGGCCAACCCAAAAGGCAATGACGATGGAGTCTGTGGACACAGCACAGTAATTCTGTCATATGCATTTTGCATGGCAAAAATAAAACACAGCAAGATGATTTATCATCTCTATCATATCTAGTAAAAGGTGTGCCATTTGATTCAGTAAGTTTCCCCTTTTAGAGAGGAATCTAAGTCCTAATTTGTTGAAGTGTTGCTGTAGGGATGGTCACAACACACAGTTACAACCAAAAATTTCCAAGGCAGAAAAGCATTTAATTTAACCACACATACCTTTATATACACCAAAGCATGCATTCCACTAATTGGCTACATTAGGACAGCCCCATCATTTTCATTGGTACAAAGCACCCAACACCACCACCATGAGAAAGTGTCTGCAGAAAGTTCAAACAGATCCATTTTATTTTTCAGCTGCAGGTATCTTTTGTTTGTCTCAATTCCCTCAGTTTCCAGGATAAACTCAAATCGTATCAAATTCTTCTTTTGTTAGCTCCTTCTCTTGGTTTACAGACCAGCTGTTAACCCCTTCCACATTAAAGGTCTTGGGAGCCTCCTAACAGTGTATGGTAACCGGGATGAGGGAGGGGAAAAGCCTCCAGAGTGTTCTGGTGACTAGAACTGTGCAGATATTTAAATATGGTTCCTTTTTGAATATTTGTGCAGATATTTGAATATGGTTCCTTTTACACAACCATAGCGCAGGAAGCCTGAGTGGTTACTACCTAATCCTGCAGGATCTTTAAGGAGAGGCTCTCAGGAAGGGAATTCCAGCCTTGAAAGCATTTTATACTGAGAGAAATAGCAAGGGAAGTTTGTTGCAAAAAGCCTTCCAGCAAGCACATCAGTGCAGTGGAAGAGAATGTGCCCCTTGCCCTGTTCAGCTGCAGCGCCCCTGCAACCACAATAAAATAGTGCAAGATGTTGCCTGCTTTGCCAGGAGCAAATGCTTTATTTAAGGAACAAGAGGAGTCCCAGTGCCAAAGCATGTTCTCAGTTGGTTCAGTGGGAGCGTGAGGTGGCTGGTGGAGCAAAGGGAGCTGCTTTTTCATGAAGGCTATAGTGCTGTGCCATTATTGCCTGAGCCTTGGGCTCACTGAGGGAGGCGATGAATCTGGTTCCGCCTCAGGAGCACATTTGGCCACTGTTTCAAAAATGCTTCTTCCTGGGATCATTGTGGTGGTGGTGCCTTGGGAAGCTGCCCTGGATTCACAGCTGGTGACTCACTTTAGATGAGGTGGAAAAAGTAGGGTCACTGACGCCAGTGACAAATTATTGACCACGATAAAATAAATCTTCCCTCTGAAAGTACAGAAAACATTGTGTTCCTTGAAACAGGTCCAGTATGTTTGATTGAGTGTTTCTTTCTGAAAAAGTTCAGTATGTTTTGGCATCAAAACCACAAAGAGATTAAGGGAATTAGCCCAGCTACTTTTAAACCCCAAACTAGATCCGGGCCAGCTGTACCCTTATCAAAAACCTGAGTTTTGGCCTGAGAAATATCAGTGGTGAGGGGCAGCTTATTTTATTCTTCCTTTGCCTAGGGAGATTTTACAAAGCCAGAAGTTTTGTAGTGTTCCATGCCAATGGGACAGAAATCAGGAGTTTGGATTTATAGAATTTCCTATCACAGCTATTTTGGCTTCATGCTTTAAAACCAGTTTGAATACATTTCATGGAATTCACTGAAGCTAAATAAATTGTCTCCAAAGCTCAGGGGGAGCTTGAACCAAACTTTCCTGGGTTTAAATTCTGCAGTGAGTTTGGTTTTTTTTTAACTGGAATAACATGTTTTCATATTTTACCAATCTATAAAAAGCTTTCCTATTGCTAAATTTTACCATCACCTTTTGTGCATGTGTATGTGCATGTTTTTAAGCAGCCTATTAGTTCATGGGCCAATTAAGATTTTTCATTATTTTCATACAAAATGGAGAGAAATGCACAACATTACAAATATAAAGCAAGGCCATGGCTTTTTATTTGAGTTTAGTTTCATTTTCATGAGACAAATTTAGTCTCGCAAACTTTCAGGGACCAGCCACATAACAGAGTAAAAGAAGTGCAGAGGTTGAGGTCACTGTTTTGCATTTGAAAAAAAAAAAAAAAAACCTAGCAGGCAAAACTGAATTAGGGAACTGCAATGCCATTCCAGGGTTATGGTGACCGACAATTCCCTTGGGCTGCCCCAGCAATGGCCCTGAGCACATGAAGCCAATAATCCCAGCAGCGGCTCCTCAAGGTATAAGAATGTAAATGTCATGCAAAGACAGGAAAACCTGCAAAGTATATTCATTGCTTGACTGGTGCTTTTACTCAAAACAAGGAAAAAACCTAACCAGCTGTGGAATTGTTTGCCTTGATGTTTTCATTAGAATTTGTAACCAACTGTTCTCCCACTGATATTTAGAGAAAGAAGAATAATAGTACCAAGAGGATGCAGTCTCTATTCCTCCTAGGCTGCTGGCATGGAAAAATATATCTTTTTATTCCCTTAGAATATAAAAACACCTGAAAGGCGTTCTCTACTTCTTCAGGGGGAGAGAACAAATGAAACAAAAAAGTCAACACAAAATCAGTTTATCCTGCTTTTTCATGGAAATAAGGCTGATGAAATCACTCATAAGCATATATGGGGTAATTATCTCCACAAAACTGTCAACAAATTTCAATTAAATTTAATAGAGGGTGAGCATCTTGTCATAGAAGCACAGTTTCTACAAATTTCAAGAAAACAGGCAGCTGAATAAAGATAAATACCTTATCAATTGCCAGGGAAGGAAGTGCTGTAACAAAAATACCACCTCTGTTATGTACCAGGTGATCCAAATGGTAGAAAACGTTATTAAGGAGAAGACAGGCATAAGATTTATTCCTGATTTTTGGGTATTGCTACATCAGCCACTCGCCAGAGGATTACATCTAGCTTAGCTAAGCAGTTTGGGGTTTCCCTGGAGGAATTTGGGGGGTAATAATCTGTCCTGACTTTAAGAGAATCAGAGGAGCTGCTCATAACTTCCCTGGCCTCAGCAGCACCAAATGTTGCTCTACAGCACTAGAGAGCAAGATTTTCTGTATGGAAGGATGTGGCCATTCACACCACTCTCTTTAAGGTGTGGTGCTCCAAGTTTGCAGGCAATAAGCCCTTCGCTGATCCGAATGCACAGAAAAGCTTTTCTAGAGGTGGTGCAGAGTAAGTTTATGCTCCTTTTTCCTATTGCTGTCCAAGCAAGTGAAGGACAAGAAGCTCCTAACAAAGGACAAGAAGCTCCTAACAAAGGAAAGAAGCTCCTAACAAATTCAACCTTCACCATCAGAAAGGCAGTTTCTTGCATTGTTGGTGAGAGTGACATGAAGATATTCTGAAAAGCCATCACATTTTCCTGGAATATATAACAATTTCACTGTAATAACCTTGGGAAAAACAATTTAGTCTCTGAAACCACATCTGAACAGTTGCAGTCATCTTCTGTAAACTAAACAACAATGAGTAAAGCCCATAATTTTGTTAATTAACTGAAGATACAATGACAAGCAGAGGCTTCACAGAAATCAAGGGAAAGCACTGCCTGCGGCATAAGTGACTGCAACACACCCTACCTGCTCTCTCTTGGTCTTTGTCAGTCCATCTACCACCCTCGGTTAATCCACCATGACGCAGCTTGTCATTTTATCTTTGCAAAACTTAACCAGCACAGTTACATTAGAAAAACCAAAATTATTTGCCTCTATAAGTAGCCATAAAAAGACATTGCTGTTTCACTGCGCAAAGCCAGTGTAAAATGGAACGAGCTATTTCAAGGTAAGTTGGGTGAATGCTACTTCATATCCTTTGAAAATAAACTGCATAGCCCAGCAGAATCAGTTTCCACAGCAGCAAAGCATTTTCACAATAATGGATATTATTACTTTATTAGCTCAGCAGCACTAAATCAGAGGAGGAAAGGTAAAAGAATATGTTTGCAGCTCATTGTTCCTGGCTAGTGGAAACATACATTTCCTTTACTAAAAGTCAGAATGTTTACCAGTTGCAACGTCAGCCTTGTCCCAAGATGAAAACCTCTGCTCTTTCAGTGAACTTTGGTGACAGTAGCACATAGGTAACTAGCACACCATACTACATATTTGCAAGTCATCAAATTTCCCCTCAGCAAATGACTCAAAAAAATCTGTCCTTGTAAACAAGAATTAGCGTCAGCAGTCTTATAGCTTCAAATATTGTAAGATAAAGCCCATAGTCTAATTAGCCAGCCTGAAGGCAGACATTCATTCACATAAACCATGTACTGACACAGACTCTATTGCAAGGAAACAAAGCCAGATCAGTGAGACAAGCTGCATAACGTTTTCCCTGTGCTAGATTAGCACCTACTACTCCATAATACTTACATTTATCAACCTTCAACTTGCTTCCATCTACTGGAATTGGATCTATGTAATCCCAGTAATACTCATAAGACCAGAAATACTCAGAGGAGTTTGTTCTGTTAGCCATGTCAGAGGTGCCTTTTAAGCCAGCTCAGAACTCTGACCCACTACTTTGCTTCATTGTACTTCAGCACCCTCAGAAAGAGAATTGCACAACTGATGCTTGTGCCAATCACTCTGGGGTCCCGCAGCTCAAGGACTGCCTTGGGACTGAAAACATCTAGTGGTAATGAGTATTAATGTATGGCAGAGATGTAAGAGCAGACCTGCAAATGCAATCCTTGCTTCTTTCCTGACACTCATGTTATTCCTCAGCATGTTTTAAACTGAGATGGGTGTCCCATAACCTAGGGACACGGTAGAGGAGTGCCAGCTGGGTGACAAACCCTTCTCTCAGAGCAGTGCACTGCTCCTAGGAGCTCCTGAGCACAGCTGGGCTGAAAAACATTCCTGAATGTATCTGGGTAGAAGGGCTGGGGTCTGGAGGGGCCACACCAGGAATGTTTGAGGGCACTTGGCCTATTCATCTTGAAGGGGACTGAAGTCAGAGCTCACCGGGGGCTGCGTCTCCTCCCGAGAGGTAGCTCCAGTCTCTGCTCCCAGGGACAGGACCCAGGGAAGAGCTAGAGCTGTGTCTGGAGGGGTTTATGTTTGATACCAGGCAAAGGTTCTTCCCCCAGAGGCTGTTGGTCACTTACCAGGCTCCTCAGAGAATGGGCACGGCTCCGAGGCTGCCAGATCTCCAGGAGCGTTTGGACACCGCTCGAGGGTTGCACAGGGTGGGGTTGTTGGGGTGTCTGCACGGCCAGGAGTTGGAGTTGATGGCCCTTGCGGGTCCTTCCAGGTCAGGAGGGTCTCTGACTTAGGTGTGATTTGATAAAACCCTTCATATAAAAAGGACGTACTGGAATAACCACATCCTTTGCGTTGGTTCCATGACCTTACGAGATCCAAACGCCTCACGGGTGGGGCGGGGGCGGCTCCGGGCCGGGCCTCGGCGGGCGGGCGGTCCCGGGGCGGTGTCCGACGTCACTGCCGGTTCCTCCGCGGGCGATTCGAAGGTGATGTCGGAGGTCGCTGCCGGTTCCTCGGCGGGCGGGCGGGCCAGGATGGCGCTGTGCCCGGAGCTGGAGCATTCGCTGTCTCTGCTGGAGCCGGGCGGCGGCGAGTCCGAGCAGCAGCAGCGAGAGCGGCGGGCGGGCTCGGCCCCCATGCCCATGGTGTTCATGTGCGCCGGCTGCAGGCGGCCCGTGGGCGACACCTCGAGCTGGGTGTTCAATGACGAGGAGAGCGGCTGTATCCTGCTGCGCAGTGAGTGCCAGCCCTGCCATCCTGGCGCGTCCCCGCGGTCACTGCCGCCATTCCTCCCTCCCTCCCTCCCTCCTGCTGCAGGTGCGGCCGCCAGCGTCGCTGTGGACCCGGAGAGGAAGGTCTCCAAGCTCCCCGGCGAGTGCGGATGGTGAGGGCCGGTCCTGGCTGGACACAGTTCCGGCAGAGTAAGGGGTTCCCGGGGAAGGCGCTGAGAACAAGTCCGGTAAAAGGCCCGGAGTACTCGTGTGCCCCCGAGAGCCCCTGCAACACTTATTTGAGGTGGTCGGTACATGCCACCTATGGCCTAAGGGAGAGGGATTTCTCACAAGGAAATGTAGTGATAGACAACGATTATGGCCTTAGGATGAAGGATGACTGGTTTAGATTAAATATCATAAATAAGTTTTTCCCCATGAGGGTGATGAGGCCCTGACACAGGGAGCCCGGAGAAGCTGTGGTTGCCCCTGTATCCCTGGAAGTGTCCACGGCCAGGCGGGATGGGGCTTGGAGCAGCCTGGAATAGTGGAAGGTGTCCCTGCCCATGGCAGGGGGTGGAGTGGGATGAACTTTAAGGTCCCTTTCACAATTTAGTATTGTGATGGTCTGGCTGAGGCCAGTCAGCCTAAGGAGCTGTTGCGAATTCAGGCTGAAAGATGAGTGCCCAAAATTCTTGCTTGTGTAAAGCAAGAATGAATGCTTAAAAAAATTCTAATGCATGATTATTTTTTTTTTTTAGAAAAGAAATGAGGAGGCATGCTTCTTTTTATTCTGAATAAATGTTATTTCTTACCTACAGCATGGTAGAAACCTTATTCTGCTCTGGCTGCTCAAGGACACTTGGCAGCATCTACAGGTGCACCTCAAGGCATCTCGACTACAAGAGAGATTTGTTCTGTTTCAGTATTGACTCTGTTGAAAGGTAAATGCAGAATGTTTATGGGTCGGCCTGCCAGCTCCACTTCACTCACCAGACATCGCACTGAGCGTGCTCCTGTTATATCTGTGGCAAATCTAGAGGTAGCTTTTCCTGCTGCTCTATCCCAGTGTGGCGTTCTATATTGCTGCTGTTGGCATCATAGTGCTCATTTGAGAGGAACACCACCTGTGTAAGGCAAATCCTAGGAAAAAAAGCCCAAAACAACCAGGTCTGCTTTTTGTATGAGAAATTGCATTCCAGCCAAGAAAATATCACCAGCTCCAGGGCACAGGAGGGTTCCTTCTCATTTGATCAGAAGAGTAGACAAACCAAGCACCAAATAGGCCTGGCTGGAGCCTGTTAGGAGTCAGTATTATCAGCAGGAAGTGTGGCCAGAGGAGCTCAGGCAGAACATGGAGTACTGACTTGTACTGGCGACTGGCTCTGTCTGTGCTAAGGCTGGCAAAGGGCAAATCTGACAGCTGAGTATGTGCTTGAGAGTCTCACTCAGCTGTCTTAAAATCTGTTTAGAAAATGAAAGTGTACTTGGGTTTAACTGGTTTACAGCACTTAAAAGTGGTATTAAAGTATTCTTCAATAGCTATATCCTGAATTAGGGCTCCACGCCACAGTTCATTTATGCAAACATTGTTCTAATAGACAGTGACTGTTCATCTGGACTAGTTTTATTTACTCTATTTTTTCTGAAGTTCCCATTTATTTTGCTGTACTGCTGTGGATGTTCACCCTTCTACTCTGGACAGTGGTTTTAGGTTTTTTCTTCATGCACAGCTATGATCCTTTGTTTTTTCTATGGCAGTAGAATTCTCTAAAGCAATAACCTGGCTGCAGAATGGCACTTTCTTGTAGAGTAAGAAGCTTCTCCCAGCCATTGCTGCACAGTTCTTGATGTCTGTGAAATTTCTCACTGTATCCTGGAGCCCCAGAATCCATGGCTGTCTCTATGGTTTTCTGGAGGAGTGCTGTGTTTGGATTTTTGGCTTCAGAGGGGGGAGTGCATGATCTAAACTGTGGCATCTTAGCTATATTCTAGGAACTTCAGAAAAGCAAGCTTTTATTCCTGAGGAGCCGCTGACTCTTGAAAGTCGAGCTGTTGTTCAAGAGGTGCTGCAAAGGGTGAGATTTAACCTTATTTATTTAACCTTACAAAGCCATTCTTTGTTTAAATCACCTCTGTGAATAATATGCTTCAATAGTTTCTGCAGAACAGCTTATTTCACCCAGAGCAGTTAAGTGTATTGTAACATGACTGCTTCATATCATTGGTATCTTGTGTTATGAAAGATTTTCAGTAACTTTTCCTTCAATTTTTATGGTAATTAGCATTTTCTAATTATCAAGCACAGCACTAGGTTCCTATTTATGTCTCAGTAATTTGATATGTTGTTTCTAGTTACTTCTGATTCACTTCTCCAGATCTTCACTTAACTTTTAGTCATGTTTCTTCTGCCTTTTGTGCCAACGGACTCAATGCTTTTGCTGTAACTTTGTATTGAAATATTACATCATAAATCAAGTTGATGTTTTGCTCTACTAAAATCTTGTGACTGCAGGTAGGAAGAGCTGGTAGCAAACAGTGTAAGGAAGTTGTAAGGAAGTGGAAGCTGAAGGTTGTCCAGCCAAAGCTGAGTGTGTGGCTCTGACAAGCCAAGGCTGGAAAAACTTACTGTGTGGACAGTGAATGTTAGAACTTTCAAAGTATGAAAGTAGCAGGGAAAGGATCAAATGAAAATAATTGGTGATGTGAGATTAGATTTGAGCCCTGTCTGATGTCCACACATGCTCTTTATGTTGTCAAATTCTGTGTGTAACCACGTCCCTTTCCCTGGTTATTTTGCAGGTAGATACAATATTCAAAGCTCTGGAGACAAGACTGACCACTGTTGAGTCACGAGTGGCTGCTCTGCACAGGCAGGTGTGACAGGAAATCCATGTTGAACTGCAGGAGAATGGGAACATGGAACTTGGCCCTGTAATCCTCTGGGACCTGTGGGAACATTGCAAAGGCTGTGAAAGAGCTGAAAGCAACAGGTGGCCTGTGCTGCAAGGGAGCAGTGCTGACCATGGCTGTGTCCCAGCCAAGGAGTTCCTCTTGTGTCCCTTAAGAGGATATCCAAGGGGTTTTTTTCGTAATAAAGACTTTTGATCAGTCAATCTGTAGACTTCTGATTTAATGTAAATATTTGAATTTTTGTCTCTGAAAGCAAAGCATCTATCTCCTGACTTCCCTGCTATTCAGTATCTACTGAACTAGGTGTGCATTTTCCTAAGCTGATAAAAAACCTCCCTGTGATTCTGTAATTTCCAAAGGAACAGCATTAAGTCACTTTTCTTTTTCTTGTCTCCATAATTTTAGCTTGACTCGTGCTCTAAGACAGGAATGACTCAATATGTGGTGAATTGTTTGTTTGGTGGGGTTTTTTTGCAGTTTCAGGGCTAAAATATGGTATAAGAAAAGGCATTTTTTTAAACGTTGGATTTCCATGAGGTGTTGGAGGTTGGTTGTTTTACAACTTAAAAGGGAGAAAATCAAACCAGGCTGATGGTGACAGTCCTTTAAGCATGACTTGGTATATATTTGGGCAATTAATTCAGCAAGGGTTCTTTTTGTGTTAATGCTGATATTTTGGTTGTGTTTGGTTTTCTGTGCATTTGACTAATTGTCAGTGTTTCCCATGCAGTATAATGTGGGATTTTCTGCTTTTGCAGAAAAGTCCCCAAGGTGTTACAAGTCCTTTTCCTTGCCCAAGGAGAAAAAAGACGTAGAATCTTTGGTCTTCAGATTTTTTTTTATTATTGTTTATTGTACCTTATCTAGAACATTGTTCTTTCTGTCCCTGCTGAGGTCTTCACAGCACGACAGTCCGAGGCGATCCCCCACCGGAGAGGCTGTGGTTATCTTTTATACTAAAAACTACGTATGCTTTATTTACAATTATTTTAGACAGTGTACATTCTATCTAAACCAATCACCAGTGCCACCATCACAGCCGAATCAGGGAGGAGGTGAAGAAGAAGGAAGAAGCCTAAAACCATGTGGTTCCTCCATCTTGGCTTCACCCACCCCCATGTACTAAACCCCAAAATCTACTTTTCCACCCTGTGACAATCTTATTATTATTCTATTTAAATTTGTGAGACTTGTATTTTTTCTTTCAAAGCTGGTAATCTCTCCCATGGACTAAAATCCAAACCACAGGCTTGGGGCCAGAGCTTCTGAGCCCTCTGGGCCCCCTGCACAGGTCTCTGAGCTCCCAGGGCAGTCAAAGACCAGCCCTGGGTTCTCACAGTATGAGTGTTCCACCTAGTGTTTTTCAATAAAAGCAAGCAATTGTAATATAAAGCAAGAATAACCTCAAAAAGTGGGGTTTTTTTCGGGTTTATTTTGAGTTGTTTGTTTGGTTTTTGTTTTGTTACCCACTACTATTTAACTGTACTACTGTGAGTTTTAGCATTTTCTCCAAAAACTTGGAATGAATTTCCCCATTCTGCCCCATTGCTAGGCACTGTTTCTCTTTGAAAAGCTTCTATCCTCCACCTTCACTGCCCTGGTTTGAAGTAGTGCTCCTGTTTAGCCTATAGTGATGGGTCTTACATCCTTTTCTGTTCAGGTAACTAAAACATTTTGTTATTGACATACCTGCCGGAGGAGCTTACTTTACTCCAGTGTAATTTGTGAGGCGGTTTCTGCTCTAATAAGTTTTTGAATGCTCCTCAACATCAATAGACCTCATTCTGGATGTCTGAAGAGAGACATGAACTGCCCTTTAGTTGAAGATTGGTTCATGTTAGAGGTGGGAGGTTAAATAATTAAATGTTTATCAAGCTGGAGGTGGTTGTCTGCGTGGGTTCTTTGTTAAGCTATGAAATATATGGTTTAACTGTACGTTTGGTAGAGACGTATTTATATTTATAAAATGTATATTTGCTGGTGACAAGCAGCAGCTCTAGATGTAAACATGCACGTGGAGGGCAGCAGGCTGTGGTTCAGAGCTGGCTCCCTAAAGAGACTCAGCAGCTGAGTTCCTTCTGTTCCTTCTTGTGTGGGTGGATTTCTAACATCTCTGTACTGTGTCCCCAGTACTGCTCCTGTCTCCAGGGAAAACTAAGTGTACATATATGAGAAATGGTTGCTTTTCTCCAGGCAAGCATGTGAATTTCAGTACTTGAAGAAAAAAGCATCCTGACCCACCTGGAATGAGGCACCTGGGAGCCTCCTCTTGTGTCCTGGGTGGGACTGTGGCTATCAAAGGGGTAAAGGATGGAGCAGACAGGAGGGGAGCAGTGGTTGGGACCAATGATACCTTGGGGATTTGCATCTGGAACCGGCCATGAGTTTCCTGATGGGAGTCCTGGAAACAGAACTAAGAGTCCATGAGAAATGAGAATACTGCAGCTGGAGTGCTGAGAATGGAGAGTCTGCAGTGAATGTTGTCTGATGAGTCTCCTGACGAGTACTCTGATGGCACCAAGTCACCTCATTCTGATTTAAACTGTCCTGAAATATGCTTAATATGTTGGGGTTTTTTTTCATTGTTGCTGTTGTTGGTTTTTGTTTTGGTTTGATTTGGTTTTCTTTTTTGCCTGGCTTAGGAAAATTTAACAGATCTCACTTTTTTCTTCTCTAGTTGAATGTAGTGTTATCTTAACTCGAAAAAACATTTGTTGTATGGAAAAACCATCTTGCTTGTGAAAGGACAGGTAGGAACTATTTTAATTGCCAGTGCCACAGCCCTGTAACACACAGATTCCCAGGAAGGGGGGAGTTCTCTGCCAGGCAGATGCACCTGGTCAGGTTCCTGCGGATGGTGTTGCACCCAGCAGATGAGGTGAGTACCAGCTTGGCTTTATTGCCAAAATAAAACTCATCAGTTTTCTTATAAATCCCAGCAAACTGGTCTCAAAGGCTTTGTCACTCAGTCTCTGCTTCCACTGGTTTGGAGGGGCTTGATCCCAGTTATTCACACCAGGATTGCCCCTGTGTCCTTTTCCCCTACTTTTCTGTTCCAACTGTGGGAAATAATTGGGTTTTGATTGTTTCCCTCTGCAGTTCACTGCAGATCCCAAAAACCCCAGAGGAGGGAAGATCATTACTTGTGGTTCCACCACCAGATGAGAGAAGAGATTGTTGCGTCCCAGGAGCCTGTTTTTGGGATGTTTTATGGAATTGGCCAAGTAGCTTTTACTCCTCGACTTTCCATAGTCTGTCCATGGCAGGTCCAGCCTGTGCTTCAACTTAGAGCCCTCAGTCCACAGGGAAATGAACCTTTGGGGAAGTTCTTACAGCTTTACTTAATGCTTCATGAATTATGATGATTTTCTGGAAGTAGAGTGTCCATTCTTACTCATTTTTTTCCCTCTCCCTGCAGACTGTACCTGCTGGAAGGCTGAGGTGAAACCAGGATCTGTAAAATCTCTGACTCTCCGTGTCTCCCTGACGCTGAAGCCATGTTTGCTGTCAATGATGACTTAGTGGAAGATGCTAAAGACTGAAAACTTGATTTTTTTCCTCTGAATCCCAAAACTCTCTCTGCAGCTGTGCCCTGTATTTCTCTTAAAAGAGTTTCTGGGTTTAGAAAGATTTTTACATTCTGCAATGTTTATCTATAACTCAATTAAAAATAATTATACTATATCAATGTGGTATTAATTACTTTGTTTGAGTTGGTTAATTAAAACAAATCGTTGATAAGAGGTTTGAGCATCCCTTGGTTGGAGCTGGCAGGTCTTATTTCATTTCTCTTCATCCTTTTATTTATTTCAATTATTTCTTAAGCAATTATTGTTATTAAGATATACAGTAAGGACAACAGCATTTCTGCCCTGCTGGATTGGGAAATTCAAGCCCAATTCCTTGGAGAGATTGAGGGGATGGGGAGCTCATGTGACAACCCGGGGGCTTTGGCTTTCCCCACATCACACTGGGGGCCTTCTCCTTAGGAAGAGGTTCTGGGTGGGGGATGTGGGTTAGTGGGAGCCCCCTCCTTAGGAGGGGCTCTCGGGGTGGAGTAGGTTAGTGTGAGATGTTATATGGTGATTGGTGTCATTATGGAAACAAACCATGGGATTTATATAAACAAGAACACTGAGCTAAAAGTAAAATGGACATAAGACAAAGGAAAAATATAATACTATCATTATTTTGTTTTAAATCCATTTGTTGTAAATTACTGACTTTGCTATTATGTATTTTTGCCACTATGTGACAAACAGTTATGAATTGTACCCACTTTCATATATAAGGAAAAATACGGGTTTGTGCAGAGACTTGTCACTGCCGCGGGCTTGAACGAACATGTGGAGACTTGATTGCTGCTGCTGCTTTCTTCTGGGAGTGTGGGTCGACGTGTTCGAGTGTTGCTCGGACTTGGTGCGGGCTTGTGACAGCTGCTGCTTGCCTAGGAGACTATGAGCTAGCCAACATGTTCGGGCTTGTTCGGGCTTGTATTCAGCACAATAAACACGACACAGTGCAATGGGAAACTGACTGTAAAAGGGGCAGTGACCGAGGCGAGGACGGACTTCTTGGTGGAGTGGAGACTCCCCACGTCCCCAGCTCTGCTTTGCTCATTTCTTATCACCGAATTAATAAATTGCCTTATTGATTGACCAATTTAATTGTGGTGATCATTTATAACATTAGGAAGCACCCACTCCGGAGGAGGGGGTCCCTGGGGGGCGTGTCAGGTTGGACCTCCTCCTCCGGAACGGGGCGTGTGAAAAACGAGGTTCACTTTCTTGGTAGAATTTCAAGGGTTTAATAAAAGACAACAAGGACAAGGCAATAAAGCAAAATACACAGCTAGGGTGTCACTGGCTGAGAGCCAAGAGCACCGATTAACTTAGAACACATTTTTAAATGTACTGTGAAATACAAAGCTGTTTTTCGTGTCAGCTAAATCAAGGCAGCGTGTGTATTTGTGATTGTGATATGTGTGGAGCCCGATCATGAGACAGTTATAAAGACAAATTCTAATAAATAACTGAGGAAAGTAAAGCATGGAAAGAGGCCTTTGAATCTATCCTTTGTTCACAATTAACTTTTATAAGTCTTAACCTGATTTAGAAGCATTTGAACAAAAGTTTTAGGATGTTGCTCTCTAGCAAGAACTTTCTGCTTGTAGGTAAGCCTTAAAGATTTTTGCAATAATAACCTTCTGAAGTATAATTTTAGAATATTGCTTTGTATTAAGAATTTGCAAACCTATAGCTTTAGAGTGATAAAAGAGGTATGCTTATCTCGAAGTTTCTAACAAAACAGTAAAAAGCAGCTTGAGAAAGGAAACTGGACATCACTATCATAAGATTAATAGTCCTGAGAATTAAAGGTTAAATCCACATTTGGAAGCTGGACCCCACCATTTGGGATACTCCTTTCTCCTTTTGGAAGCTGGACCCCACCATCTGGGATACATCCTGAGGAGGCTGGAATTGTGACGTGAAAATCAGGAATAGAAACTACTAATGAGTATATGTAAAAATTTGGAATAGAAACTGCTGAGACAGCATATGAATACCCCTATAAATACCTGTAAGCCCCCAACTATCGGTGTGCAGTTGGAGGGAAAACTCCCCCCACTGTACCCAGTGCCACTGAAATTTTGCTCATATTTTACCATATTAAATAATAAATTGATTGCTGCTTGAATATTGGCCGAGTCAAGCTTATTATTCTTAACATTATTCTCGCATATTCATAGACCCTCCTCAATTATTTAAAACATTTCTTTGAGTTACTCAACCAGTGTCTCCTTATTTCTTTCAGTTTTAGTCTTTTGCAGATCTTCTGATAACAGATGATCAATAAATTCCTTCCCTGGGGATCTGGTGTTAGGGGACATGAAAGTGTATCAGGGAAGTTTTGTAAATATGAAGCTACAGCAGAAAGTTCTTCTGAAAGGAAAGCAAGGTTTGATATAGAAGAACAAGAGAAGTCTGAAAGTAAAGATTGCTGAGAGAGTTGTTACTGAACAAAGGCTGTGATGAGCTGGAAAGAGCTTATCCTTCGCTCTCAGCCATAAAATTTAACTACAAACAAAAGCATGTTTTACGAAGCAAAGGTAAATCTCAGAAAAAGCACAAGTAAACAGAGAGCATGTTTTTGCCAGGTAAGAAGAATTTCTCCACTGCAGGAAAACAAAAAACCAAGTTTTAAGTTTAAAATATAACTAACTCATGTAACTGTTTATCTACTAACATAATATGGGAATATCAATAGTTACAATAAGCTATAGGTAATGGTAAAGGTATTGTGTATATTGCTGATTGGTTGATAGTATTAAGATGCCCAGCAAAGAAAAGTACATAATGCATTGTAACCAGAACAAAAGTGGCTTCAAGGATGCCTCTGGGCTGTAGCTGGGCAGCTCAGAGGTGAAGCTCTGCACCCACGACCCAAGATTGCTGTAACTTGCAAAAAACAGCATTTTTAAAGAGTCACTTGGAGTCCCACATCTCTCGTTCAGGCTCTTACAGTCTGGTATCTGTAATGTCTTCTTCATCCAAATAGGATAATCCAAGAATGCAAAGAATTTCCTCACCATCCATTCACCACTCTCTGAGATAGTCACAAAAGCTCCTCACATCACCCCACTACTTTAAAGTTTTTGCCAATAAGAGACATAAAAGAAATCACACTAATACAACGAAGTTTCTCCACTCTACACACACAGCATCCCCTTCAATATTTGCAAAAAGCCAACTTTATAATGTGCATTTATAACAATTTCCTCCTCTTCCCTTTTTATAAATTGCAGAATATCTGTTAAAAAAAGAAAAAAAAAA
>VYXF01000847.1:4246-93406 GCA_013397295.1 Polioptila caerulea
TTTGCAACAATCTCACAGTTCTTCCTTCATAATGCAAGAGGTAATATTTGAATATCTATATATCTGAACAGTGCTTTTAGAAGAGTGTTGGACTAGATGATACCCAGAGGTGTCATCCAAACCAAATTATTCTATTTATAGACTAGAAATTTCTCCTTTTTATTTCACACAACTAGAGTTAGAAATTTAGAGCAGAAGGGATATTGGATCTCTCATCTATTTTAGGTTTTAGTCCTAGACTACTGGTTGACTGGTTTTTTTTCTACAGCTGGATTAACACAAAGCAGAAAACAATCTTCCTAGTTGACAGAAGCAGCAAGGCAAGAAATATGGAAGTCTCTCTTCTCTTAACACACTCTGCAAAAAGGAAATAGAAGACAAATTTTTCATGTCATTTATTTCATTTTAGTTTATTTGAGCCCTAAGACATTTTATGTTGCACCAATAACAGAAAATGATAGGATATCACCAGATTAAGTAATGATTTTAAGTTTTTTGTAGAGAATATATATTCATCTAATGCAACTTTCTGTGTAATATAAGATATAAGTGTTTTTATTTGAAGTGTTTTCTCCTTAGCTTATGTTAGAAGTGTTTTTTGTTCTTTTTTCTGTCAAAGCATACTGTACAACATCGACATTTTTAATCCTCTAACAAATTTTGCAGTGCAGGTGATAATTAACTACACCTTTAAAAAAAGGAAGGTTATTTAAGAAGTCACAAAACAGGCTATGTTAGACAAGAAATTTGCTTTCTACAAGCACTTGCATCTAAGCAAAATAATTTCAGAAGTAAGATGTGACTTTCCAAAACTGATAAAATGAACATTTCCTACATATTCTGGATAAATAGCAAAATATAGACTAAACTAAGAGCTGTGATGGCAAACACTCATCCTTAAATGGGAATAATATGTTAGATGATGAACTTGGCAAGCTGTTTTTAATATAGAGGAATATTAATTCTATTACTGTCCCTCTTTTCCTCAGTTAATAACTTGTTCCACGGAAATTCATCTGACTAAAGTTGCAGTAGCTGTGCAGTTAAATTGTAGGTCATTGTTCCTCCGTGATACAATTGAGAGATGGAAAATTTCATCTTCATGTGTGAAATGTTCATTGTTCTGCACAATATAGTCACAGAAAATTCCTGACTGTTTTGAATGACATGAACCTGCTCCTGTTGACAAGTACAAGTGCATCCTTACACAAACCCAAAAGGCTCAGGTGATTTGTGAGTGGCAGATAGGTTTGGCTCTGGTTCTCCTCAGCAGTCTGAGTCTCACCACTCTTTGTGGACTTTTTCCCCCCGGTCTTAATCCCAGAATGTCCTGTTGAAGTGCAGAGCTCCTTCTCAACTTTTACTGCCAAATTTGCTCTTGCTGCCCCTGTAGATCTAAAACAGCTCTGCTGCCTTCAGCTCAGCTACTTGGCTCTGATGCTGCATGAAAGTGGAGTTTGGCTTGCAAAGCAGTATGGCCCTGCACTCCCCAGAGCAGAGCAGCTCATTACCCTGTGTGCACATCCTGGAGGGGAAGAAAAGCAGCTCCACTGTTTTCCGTCAGGAATGACAGAAAAAGCATCAAGCACATTTTTTTTTTTTTTTAATCCACTTTAAAATTTTTAAAGATTTTTAAAATCCATTTTAAATTTTTTTTTTAATTTTTAAATCTGATGAACTGATAAACAGAGTTGGAAAGCATAGCTGTGCCATTTAATTATGGTTTTCCTGTTGTATCACTAATAAAAGCAAGATTTTCTTTACTTTTGTAATCTACCAAAACCAAGGTAGATTAGCATGTCTAAGCATGTCTTCTGAAATTCTAAACTTTAAAGGTAGATACAGGGATATTACACATTTTGCCTTTTTCAATGGAGGCACTTTAGATTTGCAAGTTTCCCCCCCAAAAAATGCTTTCCAAAGTGCCTTTTATAGTCCTGTTGTATAGTCTGAAAGGTGATAATTTTAATTTGCCTGTCTGGCTTTAGGGCACTATGGCCCTTCTACCTGCAACAGTGAAATATCTGGCCACATAATCTTGTAAGCAGTATAGCCCAGGGGAAGAAAGGGTTTGTTTCTCTCCCCCAGGTTCTCATTTCTCTCCTTCTTCTTTTTGCTCAGCCTCCCTGTGTGTGAAGGCACCCATACATCACATGCACGCTTGGTGAGCACAGGGAGGGTGTCACTCGTGGCAGTGTTACCACAGGCTTCCTATTTTCACATGCTTGTGTTTGCTCCATAGAGAAACTTCCCGTGGAAGCAAAGTCGCCATGGTATAAGCAGGCTCAAGAGCTGGAGGAAGGAACAGCCGTATCTGAAGAACCCTCGTAAGTCTCAAAAATTTTCCTTGCAACAGGTTCTCGTTATGTGATCCTGACAAGCTGTGGTTGCTCCCTTCCTGGAGGTGTTCCAGGCCAGGTTGGATGAGGCTCTGAGCAACCTGGCCTAGTGGGAGGTGTCCCTGCCCACGGCACAGGGAGTGGGAACTAGGGGATCTCTTAGGTCCTTTCCAATCCAAAGCCCTCTGTCATTCTGTGTTTCCATGTGGGAACCTGGGACTTGCACAGAACTAGCACAATCTACTGAATTTATTTGGCTTTTGTTAGAGAGCAAAATATGAACCCAACCCTGCGGAAATCCAGAGTCTTAAGGCTGTGTCATACTTAGGCACAAAGAGACAAGTTTCAAGGGTATTGAATTAAATTAAATGCAGATTTAATTTTAGCAAATATATACATTTTATGTAAGGTCATTACAAGAATATTATAATGAAAGTGCCTCCACCTAAGTATTTAAACATTATTTATTACCACTGTATCTTCACAGCTTGGCAGCTTTATTTATTTTCTCAATAGCCCTGTGAAGTAAGAAGCAAAACAAAGCAGTCAGTGGTGATTCCCTCTTGCCTTTTTCCCCAAGGAAAAGCATAGTAACAGCAAAAAAAAAGTATAAATTTTAGCAGAAAATAAACTAGAATCCTGGGATGCATACCACATAAGCCTGAGAAATTAAAAGTACTCTTATATTAATTATAAGTACTTATTATGTTTTAGATGTTTTTTTCTGAAATTGTGATAAATCCATGCTATAATTGCAGTTTCTGTACACAGTGTCCATCAATATCCAGTTCCTTGTGTCTGAGCACATGGCATTTTTTATTACAACTGCACCTATGTATTAGTTTAAAAAACATTGTCATGGAATATAATTGCAGTTTTGGCATGATTTATCTGAATTGTAGTAATTAGAAAGTGGAGCATTGCAAGGGAGCTGGAGACATATGTAATAAGTCCTTCAAAATAAAAAAAATTATATTAAAATTTTTTTTTTAAAAAATCCAGCTGCCGTATGTGTACATACATACATATAGACAAATATATGTATACAGAAGAATTTATACACATATATACACAGAAAAATGTTCATTCATATGTGTATATTAGTAGCAGTTATCACACATAGTATAAAGAGATCTTTAAATGCTTCCAGAGTTCCATAGAATTTTATAGGTTGATTAATTCAAAGCCTAGAAAATTTTATATTAGTAGATACACTAATTTTTCATTTGTAAAGTGCATTTTCTTGTGATTTTTCTCATGACTATACTAAATTACTTAGCTAAATGTGCATTTATCAGCCTGTAAATAAACCTTGGGAACACACATAAAATAGGAACAATACTGATATGTTGTTATGTGGCCATATTTAAAATAACTTGTTACACTAAAAAATGTTTTGATCAGTTTTGTGAACAAGGTTGATTGCACTGTAGAAAAGGAGTATAGGTGTATATATATATGTGTGTGTGTGTGTTTATACATATATGAGTATATGTAGCTTAAAATATCAACAAGAAGGGACATGTGGAGAATAGACATAACCTGTTTGTCATGATGTGTATTTTAATAAAATATTTTCAAAAAACCTTATGGGTACATTACTTGTGATACTAAAACAGTCCTTGAGAGATCTAAAGGTAAAGGGGTTTAAAAACTTCAAATTGTTTTCAAGTGCAGTTATGACACCTCCATAATTTATGTCACTGCTCTGCTGTATTGAAGGCTCTTTTCTGCAAAGACTACTGCATCCACTGCAAGGCTCCAGTGGTGCCAGTGGGATACTGTTATTCCTTATGGACAGCGGTCCATAGTCCAAACTAGGTTCAGTCTGCCATGAAGTGACCTTTCATACAGTTTCCTCCATGCAAGGCAGACCTCTAGGAGTATTTCTAATCTCTATTTTAGGCTGATGAGAAACCTACTTAATATAAATTCAAGTACTGATTTTTGTATGTAGTGCCTAACAGGAAGAATAAAAGGCACGAAGTCAGGGTCTTCACACAAACTTTCCCAAGGCTCTGAGATGCCTTGAGCTTAGTTTAGAATGATTTTTGGTGATAAGGCATTAGACAGGAAAACCAAATAAGAATTACGAAAATTTGTGCTGGAAGAACCATCCATGCAATCCCCATTTGTAAACTGTAACATCTATCTGCATATTGTTCCAGTGTATCTGGTCTGTTTTGGGAATCTTGAACAGTGAACTTCCACCTAAAATTGTTTTTGGTGTCTCACTATTCATATTGTTTTTCATTAATGTCTGATTATAAACAGATATTCATTTTAGGTCCTGGTTATTAGATTGAAAAATTGTATGTAACAATATAAAAAAGGAGACAAAACACTTAGAACTCACCAAAATACAAGGAATAATCAACTTTGGGGCCAGCTTTATAGCATTATTTCATTCAGCTGTGTAAGGATTTCAAACACACCGAGATCAAGGTGTATTCCCTGATAATGCACCTTTTGACCAGTTCTTCAGCAGCTGTGCTGAGACACAATGTAATCCTCCATGGCCCACCACTCTTACAGATGTCAGGCTACCACCCACAAATTTTGGCTGATGAATGATCAGTCTGGAGTGTAGATACATGGTAATTTGAGGCTTGTAACAGTTTAGAGCTTTTTAATGCTGGATTGAGCTCTAGCTGGTGTAAGACTGTGTGTGATGTGGTCAGCTATTTTGCTGACCGTGGGCTAACCAAAAAGTGAGCAGCTGTGGGGCAGGAGGAACAGCAGAAGGCCTCCAGTGGCATGGTAAGCCAGGTGGTGAAGAGGCAGCAGCATTTTGTTCACAACTGCGTTTACTTTAAGTTGCAGCAATGGAAGTTTTTTCAGAGCAGCTTTTATGATTGTCCTATTCACTCTGTGTTGGTGCAGTAATTTCCAATTTCATTACTCCAGAAAGTAAGCAGACATAAGCAAGGATTCATTCTTTTCCCCCACTTCACCTGAGGCTCTTGCCAAGCTTTCTTATGCCACCAAGTCCCTGACTGCCCCCATTCTCTTCTACAGACAGGGCCATTCTTTGTAGCAATTAGACCATTCTTCCCTGACCACTGTGACCCTGTCTTCCTTATCCTTCCTCAGGCAAAGAAAACAAACCTCATCTATAAGCAATTCAATTGTCTTTTTCAAAGTTTATATTTGATTAGAAGTTTAAAAGCTAAAACTCAAAAAATTCAGCATATTTCTTCTATGAATTGAGTTCTCCCATTTGTGAATCTGTTACTTTCTAATGAATATTATTTTTGTGAAATTGCACACTATGATTTATAAAGCTACAATATTTCTCATATACTATCTTTCCACCTGTAATTTGTGATCATTCTCTGATATGTGCTGCCAGAGCACCAGATGTCACAATTTTATTCCATCTGTGTATAATGCCTTCCATTATTTATATCTTCAGGAATTTCTAATGCAAACAAGTCTTACAGTTGAATTTTGTCTGTATATGTTTATCTGTCAGTTGCCTTCCTCTCCTCTCAGTAATTTCTGAATTTATAACTATTAACCGATTCTAACAGAGGTATAAAATTATCACAGAGAATTTTACTCCTCTGTCAAACTTGGTTGATATTCTTAAAGAAATTCACTGGAAGTGTTTTCCACATGTGTCACTGAAATAAATCACTGAGTAGAATTCCCCAGTTGAAGGAAAGTTTTTTAAAGGGAGTTCAGTAGAGTAAAGATAGCAGAGAATCCACTTGGGCACCCAGCTTTCAAATGTAAATCCATGTTAAATATTTCTTCATTGGTTCTGCTGTTCAAATTATTCACAACCAATTCAGCCACTTCAAGTCCAGAGGGAATAGTTTGTGTTGTCAGACATACTGCACCCCTAAATGGGATCAATTAAAAATTAATTGTTGACAAGTACTATGAAATATTCCATGTTGGTAACAAAGTATTGTAATCTTAGTCAGGACAAATGTTTAAGGTGAGAAGGCCTTGCTGTCCTGTGTTGAGGTACATGTTGTTCTCCTACTGCTGCCCATCCCTGAAGTGACCATTTACCAGGCATTAGAAATGTTATCTGAGGAAGGAGCCACCATATCTTTCTTTCTGACCTCTTCTGCTAGAATTCATTACACCAGCACAGTGTGACAGCCAGAGTCATAAAGAACAGCAGGCATGATTTTAAAAGCATGGGGGTTTCTATGTGTAATTAGATTGGGTTTATGAGTAGCGGAGGGTTTCTTAAAAGTTTTCTGTCGCTAAATTTTGAAAAATGCTTTTGTATATTTACACCTTATCCAGCTTTTAACATACTGCCATAAATAACCCTGGTGCTAGCCTNAGATGACACCATCATAGTGATGGGGAACAAAGGGAAATTCCAGACATGCCTTAGCTGGGGTGACAAAGCCCTCAGGGAATTGGATATAGACAGAGAGACCAGTATGGCAGAGGCACCCAATCTCTCTTTCTCACTTTTCAGTGGGTGTTTATGCTTCTAAAGACACATAAGCTATTTTAATTTGATTTTCCTTATTGAACAGTTTCCATCATGTTCTTTGTACCCGATTCACAGGTTAGTAAATAAGTCTAAAACTTCTTATTACAGCTTTACTTTAAAAATAAAGAATGTTATGATTGTTGGATTGCCAAAAAAACATAGTGAGGACACATACAGCTTTATCTACTGGCCCATTGCTTGTCCACTTCAGATTCACATATTGAAGAGGAAGAAGAAGGTGTAGGGAAACTTCTCCATATTAAGATCTGATATATGTGGTTGGTCAAAGGGAAGGTCAGCAGTGCAGCAGGCACACATTAGGTAATGATTTCTAGCAACTTATTCAAAGATCCACTATACACAGTCACAACTACTAAGGATTTATGTGTAATAACAGCACAGGACAGAAACAGCTATCTGTCCCCGTGGAGAAAGACAGCAGCGAATGAAAAGCACCAACAGCATCAAATAGAGACAAACTTGAAGGAAAAACCATGTTCAAACAACTTAATAGAAACTGTAGAGAGATAGAATGTAATCACTCTGATTGGAATTGGACCTATGCAGCTGCCTCCATGTTAATACTCTTACAGGTGTAGTCTGATATTTCACTGATAAATTATAATGACCACTGTTTCACATCTCTGAACAATTACACTAGCAGCAATCCAGTGGTGCATGTGAGCATCCTGTGATGTTAATCATGGTTTAAAACCTGTGGAAAGGTGGCATTTCCCAGAGGAAAAGGGCAGGTTTGCATTTCAGCTCAAGACAAGGAGTCTGGAAGTGTGTGCTCAGTTCTGGATCTATCACAGAAAATTCCCAAGCCTTCAAACCAGCCATTGGACATTTCATTTCACCAGTAGTATCTGAGTTTAGATACTTAATAGATGGGTGTCTCTGCCTTAGAACACTCAGTCTCACAGTATGTGCATGTCTCTAAACCTCAGACTTTATCTAAGCTGTGGATTTAGCCAATGGTGGCTTAAAACAAACAAACAAATGTGAAAAAAGCAACAAACAAAACCCATTAAACAATAAAAATTAAGGGCAATGTGTAATGTTGTAGCAGTGAAGAAAATTAGCTATTTTTCTCCATAGCTCAAAGCACACCAGTATGTAAACTCTTGTTTTTCTTCATAACACATATTGTAGGAACCCAAGTCCTAGACAGAAGAGGCTATTGCTACATACATCAAGAGTTTTGGAAACCTCTGGAACACTCAGCAGAGTGTTACCCATGGGTCTCACCCTGAACCCATTGTGACCTGCTGTGAAAGGTCTCCCACTGCTGAGCATTGATATTGTCTTCTTATTTCTCTTCTGATTTGCCCAGCTACATAAATGCTGCTATATGGAGGGGAATATATAACAATCCTTAGCTGAAGTGATGAGTTATTGCCCTTGTCTTCTTTATTGTTGTTAGAGGGATGATTATGTCTGTGGGATTCAATTAAACAATATGGAATGACTACTGAAACACCTCAATCATTCCCCATTTTCTAAAAAACTACTTCACAGTATATCTATTCCACTGCTTCCATTTTCCAAGTAGCTCAGAAGCTAGCATACAGAAATGCCTAATGCTGAGCAATGGAAGGTGAGTTGTATGCAGGACAGATAACTTCAAATCCATGAACTGTCCCTTTTTTATTGATATACTTTTTGTGATTTATGCTCATCATTTGGCAACATTTGTCATTAATGACAACACAAAGATATTTGAAAGCCTTTTTAATTTTCTGGTGTTAGGATGAGGGAAAATTCAGGAATTGTATATTTATGTTATACATTCACATTACACAAATGTTCTATTTTTAATGACAATTATTATATAGAGATTTCTTTGCAGGATTTTTTTAGTTTCCCCTCTTTTTTCTGCTTTTAACTCTTTTGATTTTTCTAATTTTCTCTTTATCAGCTAACAGTTGTATTAGAATTAAATCATATTTCCAAAGTTAGCACTTAAAATGCAGAAATTTGGCCCAGATAGCTGAAAAAATACCATTTCCTGAATGTGTCCTATTGTTTTCATTATGAGTTGCTGACTCAGGTGAAATAATATAGTACGTGGCATTTATAGATCAAGCCTCGTTTCAAAAAGGATCCAGTCTTCTTTAGTAATGTTCTTACTTTTCTCTTGTGTCCTCTCCCTTTTTTCCCATTTTTGTATGTATGATATACATAATTTGTAAATATTCCAAGTATCTGAAGTATCTTTGTTTTTCTAAATGAATAATTTTAATACCTAGCAGAATATCCTCCCTTTTGGTTTGGATTCAACAAGCAAACTTACACAACAATTTACAGTGTTCAAAAATACAAGGAAGACAGCTTCTGATGAAGAACAGGACTTTTTTTCCCCACAATCTGATTAGGATTTTTACCTTTCAGTTTGCCAGGTGAAGAAGCTGTAGATTTAAACAAGTCAAAATATCTAAGTCACAGTGACTGATGTGAACTGCTTAATCTCTGACAGGAGATTTTCCCCATCAAAATAGAATTACAGGAGCTGCAGTCTTAGAGTGGCTTGCCCGTACTGCGAAAGAGTATAACCCTGTCAAATTGAAAAATATCATCTTGGAAACAAGGCTGATACTTTAAGTTAAAATGTCTTAAGAGTAGGAAAATTGAATCAGTTTGCATCATTAGTTTCCCAAAAGCTTTGCTCCTAAAGGAATTCTCGCAGTCTTTGTAGCAGCGTGGTAAATATTTTCGAATTTTACAATATCTGCAAATAATTCCTTTCCTTTCTGTTATCTTCTGTGTACAGTGCTAGTAGTAGATGTCAGGTTTATAACAAGACACTAGAAAGATCCACAAAAAGTGGGTAAAGACATGTACACTCCTTGCTGCAAAAGACTGTGATGTTCCAGTCAAGGTTCCTGATATTTACATCCTTGGAAAACATTAGCTTCCTTTTTAGGTTTTGGATTTTTTTTAACTTCAGCGTGGAGGGAAAGTCCTTTTTGTCAACTAGAGAAAGGCAGGGGATGAAAGGGAGAAGAGTTATGGTATAAAGAGGTATAAAAAATATTTTCAAAGATGTTGATCACCGAACTAAATTTCCCTTTTTTGCTATCAAAACTGATTATGGGTTTCCCAAGGAAAGAAATGAGTTTGCTAGAGCCCCAGACCATAGTAGAAACAGACAAGTGTATTGCCTTCAGCCCTGAACAAAGCTGTCCAACTCTGGTGTGGCCTATCAAAATTAAGACCAAAGGAAGAGAAATAGTGTCAGTGACAGCCACGTTTCCATGAAAAATACATCCCAAAAGCTGAGTTTGCAGAACCAGACACCAAACACTTATTGTTAATGAGGGAGTGTTGTCAACAGGGATTGTTCCTGAGAGGCTCAGTGGGGATCAGTGTGAAATCCAACTACTCATTCTTCTGCTCTAGTCCTTGAAGTGTAACTACAACCTTCGAACTTGCCTATGGCAGAAAGTTTGGAAGAATGGCCACTAGAGAAGGCAAGACAGTCAGATAAAGCTATTTAAACAACCCTGTATTCATAGGTTTAGTGCTCCAATACAACTGGCTTCAGGTATCAAAGCATAGGTATTACAGGTCACAGAGTGCTCTGAACTATTATTTCTGGATAGATTTGGGAGTCAGCTTAGTTCAACATGAGCTCAGCGAAACAAGGTGTGTTACATTACTGCTACAAAGTAGTAATGATGTGGTACAAATTTGAATGTGAATCTCAGGCTCCATAACTTGAAGTAAAACGCTAGTCCAGATTCTAGCGCTGACATTGAAAAAGCAGCAACAAAGAGAAATGAGAAATTATTTAATTGTTGAGGAAAATAATGAGAGATGGAATTCAGTCTGTTTTATTGTAATGACAGCTGCAGAGTGTTTTTAATAAAATATTCATGGACTTCCAGGAGGAAAAATTGGGAGCATATAAGGGTTACTGACCAGTGAGACAAGTACAACAGATAAGCTAATCCACAATAGAAACAAAACACCGTTGGTTTTTGAGGTTTCTTAAATCAGAGAAAGTTAAATGTCTTAGGGAAATCAATATTAAAAGTTTATTTAATTTTTTTAAAATTTTATTTAATTTAGATTTTAAAATATAAAAGAAAAAGAAAACAAGCAACCAAAAAAAGCTTAAGAAAATATGAATTCTCTTCACCTTTTCCTAGCTTCAAATTAAGACTCTAAGACAGTTGTGACAAAAGAACAGTAATTGAAATAACTTCCCATGCAGTCCTGCAATTACTTGATAACAACAGCCTGCTCAATACTTACTAGAAAAAAAATTAACAACTAAGGCAAAGATTATCTAGGTTGAATACTTACAAAAGGTGGCTAATGGGATCATCATGTACATTGGGCACATTGGGAGATTGCTGGATGCCTTGCACTGAGACGTTTTAGGAACAGGGTGGTACAAGCATTTGTCTTTCTTCTTGGATATGAGGAGACTCGCCACTGAGTTGTTAACAGAACCTCTTATGTGTATTTTTTAATAAATGCGTGGTGAGATTAAGTACTTATTTTTCATTAAATAAAATTTGGCCTGAGTAGGACAATCCTGCTTTTGCTTCCCTGGCAATTTGTGGACATAACTTGCCTTGCTCTCTTCCTCTCACAGGTTTATTCCTGAGGCTTGGTCCACCTGTAGTGTCACCTGTGGGGTAGGCAGCCAGATGCGCCTCGTGAAATGTCAAGTGCTCCTCTCTTTCTCTCAGTCTGTGGCTGATCTCCCCATCGACGAATGTGAAGGTCCCAAACCTGTGTCTCAGAGAGCCTGTTACACTGGTCCCTGCAGTGGGGAGGGAACAGAATACACCCCAGAGGAGACTCAGCTTCTGTATGGCAGCTTGCAGGAGTTCGATGAGCTCTATGACTGGGAATATGAGGGCTTTACAGAGTGCTCAGAGTCCTGTGGAGGAGGTAAGTGCAAAATGTTTCTGTGCTGGACTAGCTTTCCCGCTTCAAGTGTATGTTTGGCACTCAATACCCATGGACATGCTGCTTTGCTATGACTCATGGAATCATTTAGGAAGGAAATAAAACTCTAAGATTGTTTAGTCCAATCATATTTGAAAAGACATGGATAAGAATTGTAAAAAATCTCATGTGTACAACATATTTTAGCCCAGGACTTCCAGATCTGTGCTCAGACTGTGAATGAGAGTGCTCAATTTATCATATATTTCTGTTTCCTTTATCAGCTGATCACCAAAAAACAATCACCAAAAAAAGCTAAATGTTAAAGCAGTCTAGTGGTACATGCTAACAATCACATATCATTTTTAGTTCTTATCTCTTGGTTTGCTCTGTGCGAGTACAAACATGTGAAAGTAAATTGTCCTCCCATAGCAGATGAAATAAATGTGGATATTTTAAGGGCAGCCATTCCCTAACTCCTATCAATAAAGGACATTGGCTCCAAAACCAGTGCAACAGGGAACTTATGGCAAAATGGCACTAATGATGTGGTTGTCTAAAACAAGGAGGCTTGGCAATTGTAGTTCCTCAAAGTTAATCAGGCTCTTAGGTTGCATGTACTGTAGACCATTAACACACATTTTTGGTATCCCTTTTTTCCCCATCATTTTATCTAATTAGTTTTGAGATATATATCCAATCCAGTATTTTTAAAATTAAACTTAGATTTTTCCAGCTCTTGTCTTTTTGTTTTACAACTTTCAGGCAATCTAAGAAAGGATTACTATGGAGAAATACAAAATACATACTGCAAAACTGAAAAGAACTCAGCATTTGGTGACTTAATAATGTCTAAAGATTCGCTGGTAATCAATTACAGTCTTGAAAACCACAATTAGCAGAAAATTATGCAAAGGTTTTCTGTGCTTACTTTCAGCTTGCTGATGATAGTCAGCATTTAGAGCAGTTCACAGCTGTCAGACCATTGACACTTTTGCGTTATTTCCTACACAAAAAAAAAGTAGTGTATGCTAAGTGGTGACAAACACTGATTTTACAGGAGTATATGTCATATGTTGAGGTTACTGACGAGCAGTAACAATTTATCACACTTTTACTGTGACTACCAAAACCTGAACAGTTCCTAGAAATATCTTCTTGAAATGAAGTAATTTCTTAGAATATAGAGGTTATACATTTATTTTTCAAATGTAACTTACAGAGACTGATCTCTAGGAGACATTTTTCTTGATAAATTTAATCTCTTACAATTGTCAGCAAAAATTTTTAAACACCTTTTTGTCTGACATCAACTCCAAACTTTCCAGATTAGCAGATGTTGAGTCAGATATTTTTGTAGCCATAGGTGCAAGACTGGTCAAACTCATTTTATTGGTTTTAGAGTCCTGGGAAAAGAAACTGGATAGATGCAGAAGTAACCTTTCACCTCCCAGAAGCAGCAACCAGAAGGAATGAGTTAGTCATATAGTCTGCTGTTAGTGGCTTCATTTCCCAGAGCTGTCATCAAATATCATGTAACAATGATTCTATCCTGATAGATATAAACACAGAAATTCTCATTTGATAGGGTTTTGAAAGTGAATTTAAATTGCCTAGATTCATATCCCACCATTACACATTTTTATACTGTGATTTCCTATTGAGAACTGATTTCTTTTTTTTTCCAAGGAAAGCAATTTTAAAGCAGACAGCTTTTGTTCTAATAATATTGTTCAGTAAATAATATTTTTAGTTCAATTCCTTGGCAAATAAAGTTCTTGAAATTGATGTACTTTTTTATTATCTCTGTGCTGTGAAACTTCTGATTTATGATCCAAAGTTTTTATATTGTCTAAATGTTCAACGACCCATCCTCATTTAAAGCTTATAACAATTTGCCACATTGACCTACCAAAAATAGAAAGACAATTGCTATCATTATGCTGAGACATTAGTGTGAGATTCAAGAGGAAGCTGAAGGTGATTCTGATCACATTTTTTACTACTGAAGCAAGCCAGATTTTTTTTTTTTTCCTGCTTCCTGGCACAAGTTATTAAAACCAAAAACTATCAATTAGCATTCTAGCTAATTCAGACAGGAAACTTTTTCTTTCATATCTATGCTATCAGGCAAGATTACTGCTCCTACCAGGACAATTCAAAGATAAAAAGAAATTTTAATAAAGTAGAATGTCTGTAATATGGACAAGAATTATTGGAATTGCAATCAGACATGACTTAGATGAGAGAAATAAGCACGAGGAATGAACTTACTGGGAGGTTTAGGACTGGTTAGAGACTGAAAACTGAAGAACAGTAGTATCAGAGCTTGGCTATGTGAATTTGATAATGTAAAACCATCAGTGTGAGAAATGGAGAAAAGGTTGAATTCAAGACCTCATAGTCATCACTTTTCAGTAGTCAATATTGAAACAGACAATGGAAAAGTGTTAAATTGACAATGATTGATCAAGATAACATTAGTGACACCTCCAGTGAGGAGAAACTGAAGCTGTGGAAGTACACTCAGTTTACAAAATTTCATCTAAGAAGGACATGCAGAAGGTGAGTGAACTGTATGCCCAGAAAACAGAAACATGTCAACCAGCATGTGGCAGGAATCAGTGGTTTCTTCCCACAGAGTTTGGAAAAATACTTTCATCATTTCCATGCCTCTGAATCAGCAGTCCTTCTTTCCTGGCTTCATCAAATTGGTCTTGATGTCAGGCCTGCACAGATGTTCCATGCAAAATAGAGAGACCCCATTTGAACACAGTGCCATTTCCCATCAGGTAGCAAACCACCTCTGTTCTTCAGCCAGGAGCATTCCATTCTGGAGAATCTGTATGCTTGTGTTTGCTGCACACAATATGTTTACATGCTCAACAGTTGATTGAGCCAGAAAAATAATGAACACTGAACATCAGGGCAGTGAACATCTTGTTCATATATATATTTTGTAAGTTGTTTTTTTTTCTAGATATAAAACACTACCATTTGTTCTATCTTTTCAAAAGGCTATTGCTTTTTTCCAATTTTTCTTAAATCTTTTGAGAGATGACTTGAAAAATTGAAAATAAGGGGTCACTTTATAAAGAAGGAAACCCCCAACAGCACTGTTTGACAACAGGGACTTTGGTAATTTTGATGTTGGTGTCCATATCCAAAACTGCCAAATTTCTTTCTTTTTTTCAGTACCTGGGATATGGGACACACACTGCATAGTCTTGTGTCATGCCATGACCCTAATAGGCTTAGACATATAGCAGCCACAAAAAATTGGTTAACAAACTTCTTTTCTGGGGACATCAGCCTATACTGAGATTAAGGAGAATGAATCTGTGAATAAGGAATACAGGAACAATGATCAGCTATATAGCACTTCGGTCCTCTTGAAGGATATGAAATAATTTTTTGCCTAATGACATGTGCTCTGACATTAGAAACACCAGAAGATATTATCTCTTTTTTGGAGGTCTTTAAGGTCTTACAACACTTTGTTTTGGTTTGGGTTTTTTCCCCTTCACATTTGCATCTTTAAAAAATTGTCATATTTTGGAAAAGTGTTGTTTTTAAAACTGCAATGTAATTGTTGTGAGTTCAGCTAATCTTTTCCTAACTCAGGATGCAGGAATGAATGTAAAAAGCATACTCTCATTGTACTTGAACCACCTTGGACTATGTTCTCAGGAAGTTTAGGCTAATTATTATTATCCTCAGACCCCTTTTATCCATGGGGAAATAGATCCTTTCTCATCCAGTCCTCTTCTCTGTGACATCTAATGTTGGAATCCCTGATGTTCTAACTTTCTAACTTTGTGATCCAAAAAGCCTGTGTGATACCCCTAGTCACAGGAAAAGTGAGACTAACTGGTGCACCATAGACTACATAAGGATTTTGGATTTAACAAGGAATTTCTGAGTTAAACCATAATAACCACATCTTCCAGTTCCTTTTAGTCCCAACAGCCAAAGTTCTTTCCCAGCTCTCTCTAACCCATTCTTTCCTAGCTCTCAGATATATTCTGCAGGTTTGCATCTTTAGTTTGGGTGCAGGCCCATGGATGCAGAAGAGTAAACTGGGAACAGCTGAATTGTCTGACCACATTTTACTTTGGTTTTGCACGTGTAGAAGTCATACTGTTGGTTAAAATGTAGCCATGTACATGAAATATATATGAAAGCCATGGCCATCTTCACACCTTAGCCTGCTTGACCTGAAAAATAAAGCGCCTCATTGCACATTATGTAAAATGAAAAAAAACGAGAGCACCGGACAATTTTCTGTCCAGGGAGGTGAGCAGTGAATGAAACCATTCACTGCAGCACTGAGAAACCTTTCAGAGGGACTGAAAGCAGTGTCAGGTCTACAGCTGGGGCTGCAGCCCCAGAGCTGCCAGCACAAGGGTGAGTGTCACCATGTGCTACAGCCCTGCTGGTCCTGCCCTTGACCTTGGCTGCCCCTGCAGGTACAGAGAGCTGGTTTTGACCATTATTTGTTGTGTGCAGGTGTCCAGGAGGCTGTGGTGACCTGTCTGAACAAGCAAACTAGGGAGATTGCAGATGAAACACTGTGTGTTAGCACCCGCCGTCCTCCACAGCTGCTGAAGGCCTGTAGCCTGGACCCCTGCCCCCCAAGGTAGGCACAATTTTAAGTGGCCCAAACTGTATTGCCTGTCAGTCTGCAGACACACTCTGCCTCAATCATGCCTTTCTTAGACTGCAGGGGCTTACATCCTCTTCCTGCCACAATCATATTGCCAGGATGTACAAAGCAGTAGTAAGACCGGAGGGCAAAGTTCAGACACTTTGCCTCTTCAATTCCTTCGAGTAGACAGTTTATGGATTGGCTTAACTTTACCCAGAGTTTTGTCAAGTTTAAAGAGAGTTCTCCAACCTCCTGTTTCAGAAAATGTTTTGCAGAACCTGCTTGTCCCTGGCCTCAGGCAGTTTCCACAATCATGACCTTAAAAGCAGCAGATCTTTCTCTGCAGAGATTCACATCTGCACATGTGAATCACATCTTCACCCTAGACAACAGAAAATAGCTGTTATGACATTCTTATGGTTTATTTAAATAGGGTCTGTCAAATTTATAAGATGTACTGTATATATACTGTCTTTTTTTCATCTGTACACAGGTGCATTTACTCCATTGTGACACTGCAGCAGATTTTAAATACATTGATATATAACTCAGGACTATTTAAAAACTCAGCACTGTCCAGGTGGAAGTTATACCTTAGAGCATTTCTTGATAGGTGTATATATGATTTATAAGACAATGGGCTACGGAGAGGTTATGTTGTTACGAATAATAGTAGATTTGGGATACACAGAGAAGGTTCACGTTAAAAATCAAAGATGGCCAACAGGAAATAACAAAAAGGACACAAATAAAAGTTTCATTGGTAGCCAGGATTTTGAATTTGTGACAAGCAGAGACAAATAGATTGAAATTTCTTTACAAGTATTGCTTATGAGGATACTGCAACCCTAACATCATTAAATTGCCATTATTGTTGGAAGTAACAAACAAATATTATATCAATGTTTAAAAATTATTTTGTAGGGGTAACTCTTGAGGTAATTCAAAGGTAGAAGTATCACTGCTGCTGAGAGTGCATGCTAGAAGATTGATCAACCACCAATTCTGACATGAAAAATAAGTACTCAGTAGTTAAGAAAAAAACCCCCACACTCATGTAGGCCAGTATTTATGTGAGTTTTGTTGCAAAAGTAATCTGATTAATTGCATGAATACTTCTTAAATTAATCTACGTGATTATCCATAGAGCTGTGGTAACCTTGCTACCAGAGTGGAGCTGGTTTAAAGCAGCCGTAGGTATGCATTTCCCTCCATGAATTACAAGAGGATCATACTGTAGGTGAGAATCAGCCTGTGAAGCAGAGGTGAAAGGGGATTGATGCAGATGGAGAAGGCTAAGCAGCTTTAATCCACCCTAGGGCTGCAGCTACGAGGAGGGGAAATGACTCTCTCTCCTGTATATACAACTTCTCTCCCGAAGCCCCCTCAGTCTGGAGGAAATCGCCTGTCTGCAGGCCCAGGATGAAGAACAGCACAATTCTGCAGGATATTTCCTCTGGTCAGAGGCCTGATAGTAGGTCTGCAGACTGCAGGAAACATGGTTAATGGAAAGAGAGGTAACAAGGAAGGTTGATGTGCCTCCCAGGCAGGCTATGATGGAATAATTGCCTTATTTTCTTCAGGTTTCTGAAGTGCTACACCTACCAATGTCACTGTGTTAAATACAATGGTATATTAATGAAGTTGATAGTGTATAATTTTTTTTTTCCTTATAACCATTATTTACAGCCAGTTAAATGTGTTTTTAAAAATGAAAAAATAAAGGATTATTTATTTAAATTAGGATTTTCTCCTTGTTTAAATTGTAAGATACTTCAGAATTCTAATTCAAGAAATTTTGATCCAGGAGTCTGAAGGAAATTTAAGCTAAAATCATGTCCTTATGTATGCTGATGAAGGCATTTCTACCCACTGACAAGTCCAAAAATTATAATACACTGTGGCTGTGAACTTGGATCTCTTCTACAGGAGTTTCCAAAATCTGTGAATCATTGATACTTCCCAGAGCTCTTGCTGATGACTTATAGAGAGAGCTGGCTGGTCTCATAGTGTTGGCTCTTCTCTCTGTTTTCCAGCTGCTTAAGTGTGTTAACAGAAGCTAAAATTATGAAAACCACTTTCCTAAAATATTCCTGACGTGTAAGTGACTGCTGGAGCATGCAATTGTTGTGGGTAGAGGAGGCATTACACTGAAAAGGCAACTGAGATGGTGATGAATGTCTTGGTAGGCAAGGAAATACTGTCCACAGCATAAGGAAAAGACTGGGAAATCTTGCCCAAGAGAATAAAAATTCTCTTCTAACATATTTAGAGAAATCATTCCAGTGACATTTCTTCACCTTAAACAGCCCAGCATACTTGGAATTTAATACTTATATCTAAAATTTAGTAAAAGATCTTAGTTAGTTAGTTAGTTAAAGATCTTGCTTAAAGATCTAAAGATCTTGCTTAAAGATCTTAGTTAAAGATCTTAGGGGGAGAACATTTAAATGTTAGAACTTCAAAGTTTAATATTGCTTCTGCTACCGGCACTTTGGATTACATGTGAGGCTACTCTGTAGCCTCTCAAAAGGTCAGTAGTGTAAGTTGTAAACAATTGTTTTAGCTGTTTTACCATAGATAGACAAAAGCACTGAACTACAGAATGTCCTCATGCTTTCTGGAGGGCATGGACCTCAAGAAAGATATTGTAGAAGTAGTAGCTGAAGAGTAATTTCATTCTGGTTTTGATCCATCTTTTCTTTTGGACACTTTAGAAGAATGATACTAGAAGGATCTGCACTGCTACTGTTCATTTTGCTCCTTACTGAAAAATCATGTCCTTGTGGATAGATCAGTAAACTTCATTACTCACTTAGTACTTGAAATTAACCTATGGTATCATCAACTTTTTCAGTCCCTAACTGCCCTGGCTTGTCTTGGAATAGAATATGGTAAAAGGTAGAATATACTGGCAATGTACTTCACATTTATGAAAACACAGAGAGGTGATTGTACTTGTACAGCAGTTGAGAACGCTTTGAAATTTTCTTTGGAATTCTGGTTTAATATTTTAGCACATTACTATTCTCAGTACATGGAAGAGAGACAAAAACTAAACCACAGAAATCTGTCTTCAGATATTTACAGCTGTATGGAGTCAGAAAAATCCCATACTTAAAATTCTTACAGAAGAAAGATTAAGAATCAGGAAGAGCTGCACACAAAAAATTGGAAGATTTCCTCCATATTCAAATCCCAAATTACTCTCGTGGGGTTTCAGATTTTGTTGAGAGTTTTTTGCGTATTGCTTCAAGAACAATAGCAGAAAAAAGAGTTCAGACTCTTCTCCTGGAAAACAGTGTAAGAAAATTTCCCATTTTGAACTGAGTTAAGAAAATGGGAAACACTGCAATGCTGATTGCCAAGTTGGGAGCTAATAACTGACTTTGAACACAATAGGTACAGATTAAAATTTTTTGTCATTAACTAAGTTTAATATTTCTAGAAAAAGGATACAGCTTGTTTTGATGTACTAGGAGACCCAGCATGCTTTCTACAGGAAAGAGAGGAATGAAGACAATGATAATTTTAATTCAGTCATTCAGTTACTTAGTGTCAGTCAAGCTGCACCACTTGAAGAATTACATAGCAATAATTGAGCAGAGCACAGTCTTCCAGAAGTAAACTCAGAATAGTTGTTCAATGACTAGAAGTTTCTTCTCTAAGTGAAAAGAAAAATCAAAAACAAAAGGGAAGATCATTCAGTTTTGCAAATTGCTATGTTTTTATTCTAAATTACCAAAAAAAACCCAATTAGAACAACCCTGTTTTCTTGGCTGTTTTCAACAACAAAATGACTCACATCTAAAATGTGTCTTTTCCTCAGCCCGAATTACAGAGGCAGTCATCATCTAATCAGATATAATTTCTCTTGTTTATAAGAGCAACAGCATGAGCACCTCATGGTGAGCCAACAAACTCTACCAAAGGGGTGAAAGAGAATGTTGTAACTCTGTTATTAATTATAACTGCTCAATAATTTGGTCAATGTGTGTTGAAAAGATTTGGTAAACATGTATGGAGCAGTGAGGAGAGAATCAAAGCAATGAAAACCAGATGGCTGAATATGGAGGAAATTACAGGCAATTTTTACAGCTTTGTTCATGAATATTTTCAAAACTGTACTTTTATTTGTGTGCAACAAAAAAACAGCTGAATTCCACAAAATGGAGGAAAAAAAGAATATGAAAAAGTAGATGGTTCTAGAAATAGTACACAATTTCACCCTAGCACTCTCCCTTTATCACTTCAAGCCTCTGTGGTTTGCACAAAAGATAGGAAACCACCTGAGTGGTTCTCATACCTGACCAAAAAGGTAAACATTGCCTGAGTTAGTCTGGACTTTACCTCACTACATAATTGGGGGTCTTTTCTCTGTCTTTTTCTTTTCTTCTTTGTTGGCTTGATTTGTGTTTGTGTGATGAATTACTTGTTATTATTTTAATGTTTATTTGGTAAATATGGTATTGTCATCTGGTTTGCTCTATTTCCCAGCTAAAGTTAAACTACAAAGGATAAAAAATCAACATGTTTTTCAATGCATTAGATTGCTGATAGGTCAGACTTAGTGTAAGGCATGCTCCCATCAACCATCTGAAATTAATTCAATATGTGTGAAAGGGCCAGAGCTTTCTCTAATGCATTAAAGATGACCTATGTGGAAGGGTGTCAATGCAGATGTGTTTTGCATTGGCGGAGTTCATCTCTATCTAGTTCATGAAAAAGCTTAAAAGGTCTGCAAGTCATTATATCTATGGATATTGCACTATAGCCTTACTGGCAAGGGATACCAGTTCTTGTTATTATCAAGGACTACCAGTTCATGCAGTTTGAGGTTTTTTTTCAGAGTTGTAAGTTAGAATTAACATGAATGAGGCAAAGATGGTATTACTATCTCTTTGTGACACAGGCAGGTTTTCAAATCCTCACAAACAAGTTATGTATTTATTAAATGGTACAAATTTAGGTCTATTTTTAGCTGAATTGCATTGAGAATGTCTTTGAGAGACTCTTAAGATGTATCCCACAGATCCTCCTGGGATCACAGACCATGTCGCGGTGCGCGCTCCCGGCTGGTGACGACTTTTGGGGGGCAACAGTCCCCCACGAGCTCTGCAGATCCGAGTTATCGCTGGTTCCACGCAGGAACAAATTACAGCAGCACGGGTCTGTGGGGTAGAACTGCGATGTTTGTTATGTATCGAGATTTAGAGCCCCCAAAATCTCTGCTGGTGGTGTGCAGAGGGTTTTATACTGAAACAAAACCGGGGGTGGATACAATGTACAAACCAACAGGGCAATAACTGGGGAGTAGAAAAGGGGTGTCAATCACCCACGGAAGCCAGCTGGGGTAGACAGGAGGGGAGAGAAGGTCACATACTCCAAAGGAGCGTTGAGGTTTGGGTGACACCCCGACATGCCCAGGGGTTGGACTCTGCTCAGGTTGGGCCAGGGGTGGACTGACAGGGAAGGTACTGGAAAGAAGGGGCAGGGTAACTGTGATGGACCAGAGAGGGATGGTGACAAGCAGGGAAAGCCCTGGAACAAGGGGAGGAGAAATACTATATAGGGAACATTAGGGGTTGGCTATCTGGGGATTGACAAATAACTGCTAACATTGAAGGAATAACACAGTTAAGGGACATACCAATTATGGAACAATGTGGGGGAATACATGGAGAAACTATATTCAATTAAAAACAGGACTAATTATCAAACACGCACCGCAACAAGACCACAGCTTGAACTGTGGAGGAAGAGGTTGGAGAACCAGACATTAACAGGAATATGCTGTCACACAGGGCAGATTCACTCTTCTTTGAAGCCTTTAGTTTTATAAACATCTTAGACAGGAGTTGTGGACTTGGTGAGGCAATCATAAGGTTACTCATTCCCTAGCTTTACTATGCTAAGCACAGGCCTGTACAGGGATGCCTAAACAAGCTGTCCTCCCTAGGTGGCTCAGTTATGCTCTTATCTGCGTTACCTGCATGCCTACCCCTACCTCTGTAATACCAACTCGGCCTTAAAACGTATTAATCTGTGACCTAAAAACATTTCTCTTCTCTCCCCTTTTCTATAATATGATCTCCTGGTTTGCACCCTTTCTGTCTCCCAAGAGATTGTCCAAGATGTGTCTGACAGCCTGCCCTTCTCCTTTCTCTCTGGTTGTTCTCTCTGGTTCTTTCATTTACTCAGCTACAGTTAGGTGAAGTCCCCGGGGAGACCCTGTTCAGCCATGTGTGTCACATTGAAATGTGAAGCAAAGCAACTTGCAAGTCAGGAGGGTCAGAGGAGCTTTGGAGCCTCCATCACACCCTGCTTCCAGCTCTTCTAGTTTAAAATTTCAGAGGTCTCCCCCATCCATTTTGCTTTTTTAAATAATATGATGGTTCCTTCATTAGATAGGATTATATTAAGAGACATTTTCCTTCATTTCAGGTTGTGTTCCCATCAGACTACTACCTTGATAAAATATTAGAGTGCAATTATAAATTATTTTTTTAGTAACTTAAACCATATATCCTTCTTGCTTGGAGTGATAAATCACACTTCTTTATCAGATACTGTATACCTAGATAGATTCTTTTCCTCTACACAGATCTCCGTTCACAAATTTGTCCAAGTTAGTACACCCTTGTGTTAAAACAATTTTGCCATGCCCTAACACAGTTTTGTTGTAGCGTTGTTTGTTATGAGTATTAGCTTTAAATCATGTTAGGGACTTCTGATTTCCTCTGCAGAGCAGATTTGCTCTTCTTTTTTTTCCTGGAACAGTCAATTTTCTGGGTTTCATCAACTTAATACAGTCCACTTCTCCTAACCCTTCACTTATGCAATAATGCCAGAATTTAGGATTCACTGCCACTTGATATTTTTCAGTATTTTGAACAATTCCCATCTTTCTCCAGTGTTTCATATGTTAGTTTCTACTCCTCCTTTTTTTTTCTCTAAATTTATTATCAGTCTTCTTGAGTATTATTTTACTGCCTCAGCAGCAGGATTTCATTCCCAAAAGAAGCTTTCCCAACAGCAGCAAAAAAAACATGTCTTTCCTTCTGTGCCAAATATGAAGTCAAACATTTTGTAGCATAATGAGCAGGATTAACTTTTTCACTTCAGCATTAACGTATGAAACAAGCTACAGGGTCTCATAAATGGTTGATTTTACAATGCATCTTCACTTCCTTTAAAAAGAAGTGAAGTGAACAGTACCATTATATCTTCCACTTTCAGTATTGCTGAAGTAATTAGTGAGAGTCTGAGGAATACCCAGTACTTTCAAACCAATAAACCTTTATGGATGGAAAGATATAAATAAGAAATAAGAAATAATATGGCCCTAGTTCTTGAAAATATATTGTACTGCTCTGTAATGTAGTTACTCATCAGAAAGATTCACTCATTAAAAAAATTGAAATGGTACCCTCACTTCCATTCAGTTTGGAGTTAATTAAGTACCTATTAAAAGAGTCAGACTGATTAAATGATGAATTCTCTATTTGCCAAGTACGTTTGTCACATCTCCAGAAGCACGGCCAGACCGATTTGTGTCCATGAAAATTTCCACCTTCAATGTGTAAATACCCATTAGAATTGTGACTAAGCTGATGTATTGTTTATTCTAACCAGCTGTTAGAAGATCTTAGTCATTCACAGCTTTAGGAGACAGTCGAAGCATCCACACAAGAGGTCTATGCATCTAATTACCACCCAATGGATCCACAGATTTGTTATATTGTAACTATATTGTATGGAAGTGTGTTTGTTTGTTTGTTTGTTACAATGTTCTGGTCTGAACAAAGATCTTTAGGTACATCAGACAAGTTAATTTCAATGAGGAAGCAAATTGTATTGCCTAAAGTCATTATTTTCTGCAAGATTAAAGACGCCAATTTCTCACTCAGGAAAATTTGGAGAAGTGCATTAAGTTGCCATTCTGTTTTATGTTGATTCTGCACACAAACTTATGAAGATACAGCAATTAGGATGGAGATATGATGTTTTAACACCTTTAATTTTGCCTATGTACGTTCTAACTTTTATTATACCGTCACTTTGAATAGAATTTTTCCTTCCAGTAAGTCTGAATTACTTTATACTTCCATGAATCTGACTACTTTAACATAGTTGTCTTTGAGGGTTTGTGAGTATAACATGAATTTAGGGCATCCCCACTCTAAGTGAGGAGCACTTGTATGTTTGAGTCTCTAAATGTCAATTTGAAAAAAAAATCTTTTAATAGAGAAGAGTGAATATGCTACTACATTATTGGTCACACTTTTAGGATCTCAAAATAAAAAGTAAAAAGGAATAGAATCATAGAACGGCTTGGAAAGGACCTTAAAGCTCACGTATTTCCAACGCTTCTGCTATGGGCAGGGACATCTTCCACTGGACCAAGTTGCTCAGAATTCCATCCAACCTGATCTTGAACATCTGCAGGGACAGTGCATCCACAAAATCTCTGGGAAACCTATGCCGGTGTCTCACAGTAAATCTTTCTTCTTCACAGTAAAGACTTTCTTCCTAATGCCTAATCTAAATCTACTCTCTTTCAGATTGAAGCCATTTCCCTTAGTCCTGTCCTTACATGCACTTGTAAACAGTCTCTTCCCATCTTTCTTGTGGGCTCTCTTCAGGTACTTGGGAGGCTGAAATTAGGTCACTCCAAAGCTCTCTCTTCTCCTGGCTGAAATATCCCAATTCTCTCAGCCTTTCCTCACAGGAGAATTTTTGCACCCCTTCAATCATCTTCCGGGCCTCCTCTGGACTCATTCCAACACGTCCATGTGCTGGGATCCCAGAGCTGGGTGCAGCCCTTCAGGTGGGATCTCACCAGAGCAGAGCAGAGGGGCAGAATCCCCTCCCTCCCCTGCTGCCCACGCTGCTCTGGATGCAGCCCAGGACACATTTGGCTCTCTGGGCTGGGAGGGCCCATGGCTGGGTCATGTCCACTCTCCCATCCACCAGCATCCCCAAATCCTTTTCCCCAGGGCTTCTCTTCATCTGTTCATCCCCCAGGCTGTGTTGACACCAGGGGGAACTTGACCCTGCATGAGATTCCCATGGACCCACACTTTGATGTTTTTCCAGGTCCTTCATTACAAATATAAAATAAAAATATAAAACATAAATACAAAATTCAGTGTAAAATAATGTTTCTGGATGTATCCTTGGAACAAAATTCTTGTGCTGCCTTTTTAACAGTATGTTGCAAGAAGGACGTTGAAGGGAACTCAAAGCAGAACATAAGAGAATGTAAGCAGACGTTGTGAGTTTCCTGAGTTCAATTGCAATATAGTTATGTAGATATATATCTATGTAACTGACTTCAAAACCATATAGTTATATAGACATATTCTTAAGTTCTACTTTTCTGCCTTTCCCACACTAAAAAACTAAAGAACCATTGTATGCCTGATTTTGAGAGACAGTCTGTTTGTATCTTCTGCCCTGGTTAAATAGTTCAAGAACAGTTCATCCTGTTGAAAATATTATCCCTGTAATGCTGCCAGCCAGGTCAGCAAGAAGCTCCTGTTATCTGCTCTTTCTGTGGCAGTACTGCTCATAAAACTTGGACTTGATAGAGAATTACTGAAATCCAGTCACTGTTATCTGAACACACTTTCATTCATGAATATGCCTGCTTTGTCCATTCAATCCGGTGACACCCTTACTTCTTTCCTGCCCTTATCATTTCAGAAAAGGCTTCTTTAGATTTAGGGAGAGTCTTGTTATTCTGTGGGACAAAGTCACACAGTTCATAAATATGAATCTTACAATTTGTGAAGTCAGGATTTTTGTATATTATTTCTGTGCCATCTACATCCATTTTCAACTATCTAATTTTTTTAAAGTTTTGTTTTAGAAGAAATTTCAGATTTAAAAATTGTCAGTTGACTGCACATCTTTCTCACTTGCTGAGCTTTTTCTTTCTTTGTCTTCGGTCATCTCTAGGCTTGTTGATATCTTCTTCAGGAATAGCTGGGTTCTCTAATATTTTCCATATGGTGTAAAGGTAGGTCTAAACAAAAGATGCTGGCTTATGACACAATCCTGCATGGAAAGTACTAATTTTAAAAGAGCTAGGGAGCTTTCAACATAAAGCAGCTCTGTCATGGGCAGGAGGGTGTTAAGTTGTCTGTTGTAATTTAAGCCCAGATGGCAGGTCAGCACAACAAAGCTTTTCACTCACCCCTTCACACCTCAGTGGAATGGGAAGAATCAAAACTAAAACTTGCAGTTTGGAAGAAGAAGGGTTTAATAGTTGAAACACAAATAACATATAATAATTGTAGAAGATAATGAGAATTATAATGATAACAAGAGAAGAAGAAAAACAAACAAGGAAGAACAAGAGATGCACAGTACTATTTCTCACCTTCTGACCAATGCTCAGCCCCATCTCTACACCCCAAACAACCCTCCTTCCAGGTAACTTCTCCAGTTTATGTATCAGGCATGACATTCTGCAGTATCCAATATCAATTTGGCCACTTTGGGTAACCTGTCTAGCTATGCTCCTTCACAGTTTGGGTTTTTTCCTGATCTTCCACGCTCTCAGTATGAGACATTAAAAAAATCCCTAACTTAATATAAACACTACTTAGCACCAAACAAAATATCAGTGTCAACTGATATTATTAACATTATTCTCACACTGAATCCAACCAACTATAGAGAAAAAATTAACTCTTCTTGAGCAGAAACCATGATATTTTTTCTTTGCTTCTTTGCAAAAGAATCATGCAGACTGATCTGCAACATTTATTTCATAAATTAGTTGTTCTTTTGTTTCAGCATTGCTTCAGTGTAGGTTTAGGGCAATGTACATTAGCTCAAACTCATCCTGGTGTAATTCCCAGTGTGTTTTCCCCATAGACTCCTCATTCAGCTTCTGCCATCTCCTGTTACATGTTCCACTTGTACAATTTGTGTCCTCTTCCTCAGACCTCCCAATATTATTTCTTAACCAGCTTTTCTCCTTTACACTGATTTATTCTTTTCCTTACCTGTTAACTGTTTCATTCTTGAAAGGCCTACCAAGGATCTATTTTCATTATATCTCTCATAATATATTAAAAAACATCCTTGTAACAAGTTGCTGCTTTAAGCATAAACCCAAATCTACACTGGTATTCATTTATCTTTTCAAACCTAGCCTGGTCTGTGTAATTATATTAAAGACAGCCATTGCTATCAATTATCTCTATGCTGCAGTTACCAACCAAAAAAGAAGTCTTGTGTGAGGCACTTTTCAGTACCCAGTATGTCTGCTAATCCCTTGAATAAGTTCTCTGCCAAACCAGTTCACTTACCTGAAGCTGCCTTTTCATGTTCCTGTGTGGTTCGTGCAATGTGTACCTGCAAAAGTCCCCAGAAAGACCCACTGCACAACCTCCTACTGCTCAAAATGTTGACAGAGGAACACAAACTCTCTTTTTTATTCTGTCTGAATAGCTGATGTTCTCTACCTTTGACTTAAGAGACAGCAAGACTTTTTTAAAGCGGAGAACATTGTAAGTATTGCTTGAAGCACGTCATAAGGTTACACTAGCAATCAGAATTGTCAGTTGTAGAGGTGCTGAATATTCCTTTTACCCTCTGTATTTCTTTGACTTTTGAGTTCCTTCTCTATGTTCCTCTGTTTGGCTCTGTTATATAAATACTGGCTCCCTGCCACAATCAGCGATAATGAGTTGCAATGTTAATTGATATCAGTAAGTTTACAGAGTGCAGGTCACTTCTGTCACCTGCCAGAGCGCTTTCATTGGGCCTTTGATCTGCTTATGTGTGTTGTCTGCATATCTTTAATGGACTTCCTTCACTTTAAGGAAGACACTTTTTGAAGAAAGCACCTCATTCTCCCTTGTGCACACCAGCCTCCTGAAACCTTTCTTACCTGTTCAGTTCCCTTGTCACAGTGGCAATACTGTGCAATGGAAACTGTACAGTGGATTTTGTCAGGCTGCTTAAGCATTGAGCATCTCTAAGTATGAATTGTTTTTCTGGTTTTGCTGGTGATGATTTAAAAATACTTTGCACTTTCTTTTCTTTTTAAATGAGCAGTAATTTTTTCAGAGCTGAGTTAAATGTCACTTTTCTTCTGAGCTGTGTGTATACTGTATGCGTATTTGTAATGTTCAGTCTACTACAAATTGAACCCCAGCAGTAGGAAGATCACTTCCTTGAGAACTCAGATCTGAGTTTGAACAGCAGGGTTGAGGCCTTTGCTCTCATTTCAAAGGCACAGTCAGATTTTACTGTGAGTAATTTAATACCTGGATGAAAAATCACTTCTAGTTAAATCCATGGCTTTTGTGCCACTTTCTTTGAGACTTCTTTGATTATAAAGTCAAGAACTGACTTGGGAGTTGTCATCTCAGTTCTGTAGCTTCACAGCAAGAAAGTATGCTCCCCAAATGGAATGGATGATATCTTTTCCTGCTGTTCAGGGCTTATGATCATCACATTCTGACATGGTATTTAAGATGTGATACTGAGCATATTTACTCAGTCAAAGACACATCTGTTAAATGAGCCTCAAGAAAGTCTTTCACACCTGAAACAGGAAACTTTGCCACAAATGCTGTTGCAGGTTCATAAGGGAAAAGGTAGGGAGGAGATATATGGGCTGTGAGCAGACTTCTCAGTCTTCATGGCCAAATGGAGAATGCGCAGGTTGACAGAGTACAAGAGGAAGCCAGCATTGATATAAAAAGTGATTTACTCAGCCTGTTGTACACCCATATACACAGCTGCCTCACAGCCCTTGTGCACTGAGGAATGTTTTTATGCAGGCAGGTGTCAGATGTTTGCTTCCAGGCAAATCTTTCTCCACACTGATGAATGTTTATCTTAGAAAGAAGAAGAGTTTTTGGATCATTTTCATATGGCTTAACTACATAAAAATGACAATAATTTAATTTTTTTGAACTAGTTTGGGAGGTCTTTGTCTAGAAAAGTGTTTACTTTTCCTGTGCAATGTTCAGTTGTCTTAGCAGCGGTGGAAGGGACTCTGTCAGCATTAAACCACATCCCTAGATAATTTTCTTATAACATCTAACTCCTTAGAATGATTTGGGGTTTACCATGTATGTTGTGCATATGGGAACTAATCCAAAGCTGTCACCTACATAGTGCTTTGGCTCAAGACTACAAGTTTTACCTACATAATTTACTTTTTCCAGACTGATTATGTGGGTTGAAAGAGTGTTTTGTTCTAAAGTGTTTTGTAGCCCTAGTAGGGCAACAACTAATTCTAGCATCTTGTCTTGCCAGGAGTAGGTGCTTAATAGCCAGTGCCACTTTCTGGTCTCTCTAGGTAGCAGAAGTATTGTCTGATCTCCAGTTCTCGAGGCAGGGAGAGGGACATTTCAAAACTGAGGTAACAGTGCATTATTGTCCCTGTTGTTATTCATGACACAATAATACCTTGAGGGTCCTGTCAAGCTGAGGCTTGTATTGTGCTAGCTGGTAGAGGAAGACAGAATAAGGTAGCATCTCTGCTGTAGGGTTACTACATAAGCAGGCAGCGTGGACAAAGTTCAGGGGAAAAAAAAAAAAAAAACCAACAAAAAACCCCTACCTACCAAAAAGTATGCTGTGATTTTGTGAACATGAAGTTGAGACACAGCTGGGAGAATGGTATGATCCAGTCCAGCACTTGACTATTCCCTTTGGACTCAAAGGAAATATACTCCTACAGGGCAGCCTGTGTTTCAGCAGTTCTGGTGTCACCTCTGGAGTTCAGCAAAGAGCCAGAAACAAGATCCTGCTCTCTTGATCCCCAGTTCTTCACCTGAACTGCTGGGACACAATATGGTACTGATACCTTTATTTTTCTTTATTGAAAGAAAGAAGGAAAGATCCTTTCTAATTGAAAATTAGATATTTAGAACTTTACAGGTTTGCGTGTTCATGTCGCTTGTTGGAATCTTTTAAACAGGCTGAAGCTGATAACAAATGCCCAAGTTTAATTCAAAGACAGTAGGAAAGATTTTTGTTAACTATGTCGAGATCATTTCCCTATTATAAATGGCATAGTAAAACTGGTTTTTGAGAGAATCTCTAATATTTTTAGATTTACATTAATACTACAGAATACTCATCCTGTGGTGGCAACCAGGTTTTTCAGTTTATTGAGCCTTTTTTAGCCATTGGAGCTTCAAAGCTGTTCTCTTTCTGTTATTCAGGGGAGTTGTGGGTATTTACATTTTAAAACACACTGACCATGATAATTGCGGGAGCTGTTTGTTGACATGGAATTATGAACATGCATAAGTTAGATAAGACTTAGATAAGCCTAATTTATTTAATGAGAATGTTCCAGAAAAGAGCAATTTATTATTGGTGCTTTGTTGCTGTTGGACATGCAATGACACACACAGACACTGTCTGGTGAAAAGGTATAAAACTCTTTATTACAGCATCTGACTCCATATTTATAGTATTTCTACACAGACCAGGGATTGGAGGAGAAGGTTGACACCTCTCCCATCTCATTGGTCAAGACAACTGCCCATCAGCTGTTTTTTCAATCCAAGAGAAAATATATAAACTACTTCACCTTAACATAAACAAACATGCTTTTAATTATAATACTCAAGTTGAGAAAGAACTATGAACTATGAAAAACATCAAGCTGTAAAGTGCACCAGAAAAGTGAAGAAATCAGGGTGACAGTTCTTTATCAATCAGACTTATAATTCATAAATTATAAGACAGATCAGATTGTTAGTCTAATTCATAGTATATATTGGCTGATAAATTTCCCTACTGGTGTTTTTCTGTTCATAAAATCGGTCCATTTCTAATTCACTTTGTTAGTTTCTAGTTCCTGGAAATGCAAGAAATTCAATGTTTCAGTTCACTGGGATTTTAATTCAATTTTGTCAAGTTTTTAGACTACACCCTTCTGTTATCATTGTGTGTAAGAGAAACTAAAGGAAAATCATTGCCTTGACCAGTCAGATCTGGTACTTCTGAAACTACTTCCAAAACTACTGAAGTCTACTTATCTGCATGTGTATTATACGTCCATATTGTTGACCAACTCTTAAAAAACTACTCAGATATCCTTATGAAAGAAGGAAATCATTCATTTGGAAAGCAGAAAGTTTCTGTGATCAGTTTTGGTTTTGAAATTTTGATGATACTTGACAGAAGTTGTATTTTCAGACAATGCTCGGTTCCCTATATATTTCCAATAGAAACCTGTTTTCATCTATTTTCATTTGGAAAATGTTCACATATGTGTGATGCATGTGATTTGTGTATCAGGGGTACGTATATCACTGATACACATGTATTAATTTCAACACATCCAGCCCTATGAAATTGCTTCTTTCCTCTTACATTCCTCTTTGCTAACCATCTCTAAATGTCTCAGTGGTTTTGAATTAATACAGTTTTTGTTCAATCAGTTCAAATATTCAATGTATTTTATGTATATCAGTAGAGTTATATATCTATATCCTGCAGAGGATGAAAACATTTTGAAATCTGTTTTATATTAAATACAGTTGTTGAAATATTTTTAAAGTCGAGTGTGTGCTTACATATATAACCACTACTTGGATATTTAGGAGGTGGAGAGGGACAACTGGTGAACTGATACGCCTAGAGTTAGGACAAGCCCAGGGTTTAGGAGCATAGATGCATCAAGGTCCTACTGTATGGTAATGCTAAAAATATATTGTTTCTCTATTACCACATGTTAGTACGGCCTTGAGCAGTAGTGAAGGAGAAAGGATAAAATGTATGTTTTGGACCAAAACTATGCAATCCTTCACCAGGCTCTGAAAAGTAATATGGGAAGTACCTAACAGATGGCTTTCAGCTGTTCTATAAAGCAGCAAGTATGCAGATTGTTCCTAAAGTCTATACCTAAACAGCAGCCAAAGTTAATTTACAAAGATACCAGTTCCACTTGTGCAAGGTTCCTTTAGCTTGACTCTGTAGCTACTGTATTCAGCCTTTAAACTGTAAGATTCTTTCCTTCTTGAATTTTAATTCTGGTATTGAGAGATGTATGCAGGATGTTCTCTTTTGTATGCTCCGTACATTGGAAGAGCCAGTATGGCCAAAACCCAGGAGAAAAAATAGACAGAGGAATTCAATTCGCAGCTGGGTACTACATGAAATAAGACTGGACATATTTCAGTTAGCATAACATAACATTCTACAGCAAGGGCAAAACAGCATTACTAAAAAAAAAAAAAAAAAAGCGCTATATGTATATTGTTAAGATTATTATCTCCAACAATACAAGTATGCTAGAAACTATTTGGTAAATTTAGTATGATAATCTTAATTCAAAGTGTTGAAGCACCTTTAGCTGCTATGAAATAATTCTACAGCCCTCTAATTCTATAAGATTATCACTGGTTTTCTCTGTGCTTCTTAGGACTTTGAAATTCAAGTATCTCATTTATGGGTTCAGTTATTTGCTCATCCATACTCCACTTTACACAAATCTGCTCTACTCTACATTCTTTACTTTCCTACTGCAAAAGCCCATGAAAGTCACTTGGGAGTACAAAAGTAAAAGGGTAAGAGATATTTGACCTCACAGTTCGTGAGCTCCTCAAAGGAAACTTCTCTTTGATGCAGCTGGAAAGGATTGTGAACAAACCAGAGACAGTTATGGGTAGGGAAACAGATGCAACCTGCAACATCAGAAATCTCAAACACAGGAAAAACAAAGCCTTTCTCTTTATGGAAACACAGCATTTCTTTCTGGAAGAAAAAACAGACACCCTCTTCTGAAAAAGCCAAGATGTCCAAAGGGTTTATGTGTCTTGCTAGCCACTGAGATGTGAATTGCCAACAGAAACATTTTACACTTATACCAATAACAAACAAAATGTTGCTGGAGGCAACAGCTACTGCCAGTACTTGAAAAATAAAAAACAAACCTCTGGCAACGATGTGTCCAAATAGATTCTGAAGTAATAAAATGTCTTCTTTTCACCACCTACTCAAATGTCTTACTTTAGATTGTGCCAAAACTGAAGGGTAGATGATATTCGCATTAATTCTGAAAATTCCATGGGAAAATCTGGGAAGACCTCTCCCATGGACCTTTCATATGGAGAACATAACTCCAGCTTAGCTTAACTGCATGCCATATGTCACTCCTATTCCACCAATAAATAGCTCCCAGTACATGTCTACAGATTAGTGTCCTTCAGGATATTGTGGCCTGGAGAGTGACCACAGGAACTTCTAACTCTGTATGCAAAGTGCATTTATTATTGAAAAAGGGTTAAACAGGTTGTCGTCATTGCTACTGACAGAACCAAGAATATTGTCTAAAAGCAAACTACACCGTCATTAGTGCTTACAGTGAGGTTCAGGATGCACCCTTTTGTAAAATCAGAAAATGTTACCAGCAGATGGAGCACAGTAGGGGAGTAATATGCCTTTGGTTCATCAGGGTTTCATCAAGGGAAGAAAATAATTTCTTATGTGCTAGCTGTTTAAATTTGTAAAGGGTGTTACTTGAAAGGGAGGAAATATGCTCAAAAAATAACTTTATAAAATAAAAATACGTTAGAATTTTTCCATGATTGTAGGATAGCACAATCTTAAATAGTTATTTGAGTAACGTGTTTGCTAACATAATATGTTTTACATGTACCAAGTTATTTCCATTGACTGCAGACCTGAGAGCATCAGAGTAGTTTTTCTTCCACAAAATCTGCTTTATTCTGCTGGCATGCTTCATAACTTTCCTTCATTATCTGCCTCCATCCTGTATGGAATCTGAGGGTATCCTCCTTCATAATCACCCTCTTTAAGCTTATGCCTGGATTTGTTTTCTTCAAAAAAGGATTCTTTTTCCTGAATTTTTAGTTTATTCCCTTAGCAATCAGTTTCAATAATGTCATGCTGCAAAGGAAGCTGCTCTTCCAATTTAGAAAACATGGCACTATCTGGCTTTCATGCTTTCATTTTGGATGTGGGACTATAACCAGGTCAGCATAGAGTTTTGCATGAATTTGTTGGGGAGGCTATTTTCTTATATTTTCCTTCTGAATATAGGACTTTTTTTTGTGTATACATTTCTACATATCTCTGAAGTGCATTCTAGCTGAGACACGTAGTATTTCCGTGTTTAGAATTAGTTGTACAATTAGTTGTACAATTCAAATAGCAGAAATCTGGTTCTGAGGTGATGAATACAGTTATCAACAGTCCTGTTGATGTGGGATTTACAGAGCTTGTTCCGATATCTAATTCAGTGACAGGTGTTCATCCAGGGGTTGAAGATGATCCCCTGCTTTCCCATTGCATCTCTCAAGGCCTTATTACCTCCTATCTAAACAGCAAAGAAAAGTCAGTCAGGAATCCCAAAGAAATTTGTGGTCAAAATTTCAGTTTTATGTTCTTTTAATTAAACTTTTGTTAATGTTTTCCTTTATTTTTTGTTAAAGCTAGGGGGAGAAAAACAGTTAATTAAATCCGCTCTGTTTTCAAATACATTGTCTATACTCTTTCAGACAAAAAAAAATATCCTACTTTCAAACACAAAACATTTCCTGTGATATTGCAGGAATCCCAGGGACTTACAATCCAAGAACTTCTGACTAAAGATGAAAATGCAGAACGGCAAATATTCATCTTAGCCTCGTCCTCCAGCTACCAGAGTGCCATTGATCAGAGAAGGAAAAATCCCTTTAATTTACTGTTTCTTCACTCCATCTGTCATTAGAACAAGAGAAAAAATAAGGTGAATTTATTCTGTGCTTAAGATTTTCTCTGCTGACCCCTTCACAGATGGGAGATTGGGAATTGGAGCACTTGCAGTCTTACCTGTGGGGTTGGTTTGCAGACACGAGATGTCTTCTGTTCTCATCTACTATCAAGAGAGACCAACGAGACCGTGATTTTGGCAGATGAGTTGTGCTCTAAACCCAAGCCACCTCTCGTGCAAGCCTGTAATCGCTTTGACTGCCCACCCTCCTGGTATCCTACAGAATGGCAAGAGGTAAGACTTTATGTGTAACCTCATTTTATGACTGTCTAAAGTCCATCACTGTGCACTTTTCAGTGGTCTGAGGTCTGCAGCACCTCTCCTATGAAGACAGAACTGCAGTAGGAGGGCTCCAGGGAGACCATAGAGCAGCCTTACAGCTCATCAAGTGTGTCCACAAGAAAGCTGAAGAAGGACTTTTGACAAGGACATGTAGCACTGGGGCAAAGACTAATGGATTTTAACTGAGAGGGGGTAGATTTAGTTTAGACATTAAGAAAAAATATTTTAGTGTGAGGGTACTGAGGAACTGGCTCAGGTTGCCCGGGGAAGATGTGGATGCCCCATTCCTGAAAGTGTTCAAGACCACGTTGGATGTAACTTTGAGCAACCTGGTCTAATGGAAGCTGTCCCTGCAGTGGGGGAAAGAGGGGGGATGGGGTGGGGTGTAACTAGAAGAACTTTTAGGTTCCTTCCAACACAAACCATGCTATGATTCTGTGGTTTTGCTTTAGCCCATCAACAGGCATCATTATTCATTCTGACAAGCCATTAAAAAACTGCAAGTGTGCATTTTTTGCTCTTAAAAGATGTGCAGCAATCTTTCCAGAGGTAAATAAAGACTGTGCCTATTTCTAATGCAAAGTTATTGTTTATATTAAAAATTCTAATGGCTGGCTATAGATTTCAAACAAAAATATCTGGAATATATTGGTGAGATGCAATGAGTGGACTTGGGAGAGCTATGTCAAAGTTTCTAGGCATACTACTAGAAGGATTAAGGATAAAAGAGTCTTTAAAGCATTGTGAGTATTTAATATATTCTCAAATAATAATTTAGTTTAGTATAAGAAACGTTCCTTATGCTTCAGATTAAGAAATATGTGTTAAACACTTCCTTTGGAAGATGGATGCTTTATTACACTAATTATAAAAATTCCTGTCTACACAATGGGTCTGTACAAGGCTTTCCATCTTTAAAATGCACCCTGAAATGAGTTAATTTGCTGGTCACAAATTTAAATGCTTGTGTAATTCAAAACACTTAAAGGTGCTTATTTAAATGATTGTAATACTACATCTTAGTAATACTACTGCAAGAAGAAAAAATCCTGCACTGTTATCAAGACTAAAGGAAAAATTCACTCTGTAGGGTGTAAGCAAAACATCTGTTTAGTCTTCATTTTTGATGTGTGCAAGTCTTCACTCTAGCCTATGTGAAAACTGTGAGTATTTCTCATAGTGCTTACATATGCCTATTCAGTGTCTGTATATAAAATCTGGTCTTCATGCAACAGCCAGGGAGATAATGTACTCACCTAATGAACTTGGTAAGTCCATGAAACTGGGACAGTCTTGGGTTTGGGCAACCAACCCAGTAAAAAATATTTATTCCAATCTGATGGTCTTTCAAAGCTAGATATGGTTTTAGTCCTCTGTTTAAAACAATTCAGTGCTATCTCATGCTTTAATTTGTCTACCAATTTTGACACACACATATATACTTAGTTGTACTTTTGAAAATTTTTAAACTATAGGTTTAATAAATGTTATATTTGCAAATAGAAAATTATATTCTACTAGTTCATAAGATAACAGAAGTCAAGCATTTTAAAATAAGGATATGCTAGAAGAAGCACCTATTTTTGTCTAAGTCCTATAATTGGCCACAGTCCTTACAGAAAACAATTTTCTGTAAGTGTGTATAAATAATCAGAAGAGATATATGTTACAGTGAAAAAAATTATTTTCTGCAAACAGTGACCATTAGCTACAGGCCACACTAGAGCAGTACCAAATTTTTTCTGCTAGAACTATCTCCAAATGGATTTTTTTCAAGATTGTAACATCTTCCTCAGCAATTTAAACATGCATGTCTAAAGTAATTTTTCCAAATGTTCAAGGGCTCTCAAATGTTGTCTTTTTGAAAGGTTTAGCAGCTCTTAGTGAGGAGGAAACTTGTTGAAGTGTAAAAGCTTTAACCACTCTGTTGATAAGAAATTAAAACAAATTGTTCAAGTTCACACTTGCGGTAGCTGGTATCTTCTCTGGGCTGAGAGACAACCTGTGCTGTGATTCATTGCTACAGTTCAGCAGAGGTCATATTGTAGCTCTTCTGCCTTACTTCCACAGACTTCAGGCTGGGCACTGAATAATATGTGCTTACCTTTCACCTTGGGAAAACAGCACAAAAAAAGTGTTTCTGTACCTACTTTCTGCTTCTGTTCAGATGAGTATTAGCAAGGAAAAAAAAAACCAAACAAACAAACAAAACAAAAAAACCCTCTAATCCATCAAAATCAGTTTCAATTCTCTCACTTTTTAAGGATGTCTGTGTTCCTTCTTTGCAACACCATCATCTTTACAGATATTTCCACCCTGCAGGAAAGCCAGACCTTGCAGCTCAATCTCATGCAGGTTTCCCATCTAAAAACCTGCACCATGAGGCTTGTGCATTACACTTAGGGATTATTACAGCTGCTGGCTTCTGAGATGTGGAAAGAAAAAAAAAACTTTTGGAAAGGATGTGAGTGACTGAGACAACTTCTGGAGGTGACCTCCAGTCATGCAGCAAAACTGCTATAGATCCCTCCAGCAGAAGAAAACCTGAAGAAGGATTGCTTTCCATGCATTCAGGGACCCATAACACCTCCCCTCTCCCCTGGCTCCAGAGAGGATTCCCCCATACAGGGAGATGAAGGTGCCTTCCTCACCCTAGGGAGGGTCCCTTAAAGCTTCACTCACATGAAAGCATAAAATCTGTTCTCCACACAGCCTGATTTCAGTACATTTCTTTGGCCTCATCAGTGAAGTTTGTGGCGCTCTTCAGAACACTCATGCACAGAAGATTTAAACTATAATTACTAGTGTTTTCTTTTTGAACCCTTTCCTACTTTTAGGGAAAGATTGTCTGAAATAAATGCCATTCGGAGCCCCAGTCTTCCTGGCAGATAAATCCACAATAATTATCAGAGTTGTAATATTACAAACATTTTTTAAAACGTCTCTTTACATATCCCAGACGATTTGTTTTTAAATATTTCTAGGTTAACTAAATACATTAGGCTCTTTATAATTTTCAGTGGTGTGCTTCTGGACCAGAGTTTAAGCTTTCATTTCACAAGGCCCTGTAAATATCTGTTCTGCATACCTGAAATGGGAAACATCCATCAGTAAATCTTCATCCACCTTTGTTTTATTACTGAATAAGAGTTATAGTCTCAGTCTCAACAGTCTTTATTTGTTCTTGTGTGCTGTCTTTGCTCCAAAGATAATTAGAACAATTATTTTAAAACAAAGTCAGCATGGGAAAACTGGTAATATATTCTTATCTTTTTCTATCTATTTTTAATCCATAACATAAAATGTCTCTTCTAAATCTTGAAGTGTCAGACCTTAAAAAAACTTAGGAGAAAAAGGTATTTACTCCTTTTGCACGTGCTTTATCTTACTGTGGAGTGTTAGCAGATAATTAATTTTTGAGAGTAAGTAAAAAACTGTGTTACTGTGCACCTGGAGTAGAGAGTAGTGTAAAATTAAACCATATGGGAGACCATGGAAAGGAACCTGGAGTTCCTGGTCAGTGGCAAGTTGAACATGAACCAGCAGTGTGAACTCAGAGGGTGGCTGAGCACTGGAACAGCTCCCCAGGGAAGTGGTTGCAACACCAGCCTGACAGAGCTCAAGAAGAGTTTAGACAGTGCTCTCAGGCACATGGTGTGACTCTTGGGGCTGTCCTGTGCAGGGACAACACTGTGTAAGTGAATAAAGTCCAAGAAGAAAGAAAAGACATGTTTTGTCTTGTCTCTGGTAGAGTTGAAAGAGCAAAGAGCCTTCCTGAGATTTGACTGATTGACAATAGGAATATACTTTGTGGTATTCATAGTGTGTAAACCACTTTATGTCTTGTATATGATAAAAGTCCTTAGGCAATGTTGGAATAGTACTTTTAATCATATTTCTCTTCATCCTCATGAATGAATTTTCCTCAAATGAGAGGCTGATAGACATTTTCTTCTGTTGAAAACTAATGTTTTTCTTGCTTAATTTTTTTGAAGACTTAGATCTTTGTAACATTCTAAAGAAGTAGGACAAAAGTTAATTTTACACATTAAAAGAAAACAAATATAAAAATGTCTTTTTGCACTTCTTTTCTGTCTTTCAAAGAAAATATTTATCCTAAATATTCAGGCTAGCATTAAAGTTCATGCAGCTCTTTATCTAAGAGAGAAGGGTCTTTCATGACAGCAAGATTTTTTTAAAAACACTCCCTTTTTAACTGCTTAAGTATACTTTTTAATGTTTCTCCGTATTATTGTTGGCTTCTCTTAATTGCCCTGTCACAAGCTATAAGCAACTCCTGGTCATGTCAGTGTAATGCAAGCTCCCCTTACCTTTGCTAGAAGAAAGGAGAAAAGGAGTTCAGCTGGCTGAACTGAGCAGAACTGGGAGCCTGTTACCAGCCTCAGGAAAAGGATTTTCAGGAAAATGGGCTGAGCGACTAAATTTACAAAAAATATTCAAGAAGTCTGCTAAACTTGATTACTCAAAATTTCCTGCCCTACTTGACTAGAAAAATGGATACAGAGAGGACTATTTACATTAAAGACAGAGGGGAGCTGTGTTCTCTGGATATTAATCATCTCAATTTACTTATCTACTGCTGGACAAAACTTTTCTACTCTTTCTGACACTGTTAGTGTCAGACTTCAGACAGATATCAGTATTTAGATTCTCCACATCACATGCAAGTGTCTCATTTTCCAGGTTGAGAGGACAAATTTGCCACCTCCATACTGCAATGCTAACTTACTGTTTCCATGTCTTTTGAACCAGTACCTTAAAACAGAACATTTCACAAACACTGCAACAGTTTTTCTAAATATTAACAAACTAAGCTGCTCCCCTTTTCCAAAATAATTTTGACATTTTTAAAGGCAGTCTACTTTGAAATTTTTGGTTTATGTCTTCTATTTGGCCAAGACCAGGTGTTGATTTCTACCCTAATTCACAAGTAATTTTTGCAGCAAGTGGAGTGGTGCAGGTGTGGTATTTAGGTGGCTGTCTCACAGTGTTCACAGACCTGTGGCGGTGGTGTCCAGAAGCGAGAAACACTCTGTAAGCAGCGCCTGGCAGATGGAAGCTTGTTGGAGCTGCCTGAAACCTTCTGCTCCATGCCGAGGATCATTACACAACAAGCCTGCAAAAATGAGGATTGTCCCAATGAGTGGCTTCTCTCTGACTGGACACAGGTATGCTATTTGTATGTATGCATGAGTATTGTACACATCTTGGAGATGAAGTTCCTAAGCCAGCTGGGATAGAGGAGCCAAATAAGGTCAGACTCCACAAAGCATGTCATCCTGGTTGGGGATGATATCAGTAGCTCCATGTTCCTCCTTGATGTCTACCTCCATAGATGTGCTTTAGCCATCTGGCCAAACAATTAAGACACTTCCGGTGTAAACACAAGTCCCACTCAAAATAATAAATCCTTGCCTCTGTCCACGACTATGGTAATTATTTCATCCAAGGCATCAATGAAGAGTAATCTTTATTACCCTAGGCTACATGCACTTCATGGCCAAAATCTAGCTGTTCTGATGTCAATAGTCTTTTCCTCTTGAGGCCACGCCAGCCCTTTCCTATGATAAAAAGAATAGAAAAGAAGAGGGGAGGAGGGAACAGGCAAAGAAAGGAATGGAAAGGAGAAGGGAGGAAGGTAGGAGAAATATTATAAAAATATAGTTTCACTTTATAAGGTCAAAGTAAAGGCAAAGATTCATGCCAGTATGCATGAAAATCATTCCACATCTTGCAGTCTCTGCCACCACTCTTCCAGTCCTCTTTCATGGAAGATAGTGGAAATTGTCTTGTGGAAATCATAAAAGAAATGCCAGTCACGCTACAGAGCTGTCCCACCTGCACCCTTCTTATGGGGATCTGTCTGGGCTTTTTACTCAAATTAGTGGATGTTTTCATAAAGTCTTCTGCCAGGAGACACACAGCCATTCTGGCAGTGAACATGGTAATTACAGTTCTCTACCCATTTTCTCGCTCTTTTTACAGACAGCTGCTTGTGTTCCAGTGCCTGTATTTAATTTTCCACCATGCTATATACAAAAATATGAAACTGAATAGTCATGATGATGTCCATCAAACAATATTCACCGATGTAACAAGCACTTCAGTCTGATACTACAGGGTTTATGCTATTTTGTGTAAGCCATGTGTAGTAACTGTAACGCTGAGGTAATTAATTGGTGACTAAAATAGTCATCCCTTTATTAGTCCTAAATGGATTTGCAACAGCAAAGCTCAAAGATTAAGCTTAGGTCAGATTTTATCAGAATGCAACTGTGATCTGCAATTCTGTGAGGTCTGTTCTTGCACAGGAGCCAGGGTTTTTCCAGCCAGCAGACACAGACATAGAAATTTCTAAGACTGGCTTTGAACTGTAGCACAATACCATTAAAACAAGGGACACAATCTAACAGAAAAGAAGTGGTAACGGGAGCATGAAAAGAATCTCAGTCTTACAGGACAGAAAATAACAAGTATTTCATCTCCTTACAGTGCCTGCACTGTTTGTAGCTGCATGGTCAGATGTCTTAACTGTTCAATCCCGTGGTGTGTGTGTATGCAGTGTGGATATGGGAGGTGAGGAGGGAGAGTGAGACATGCAACACCTTTTTTGTTTCTCCTAATCTTTCTTGTCCTGTTCCTAGTGTTCAGTGAGCTGTGGAGAAGGCACGCAGAGTCGAAATGCTATTTGCAGAAGGATGCTGAAAACTGGGAGCTTTGTTATCATCAATTCCTCACTCTGCCTCCCTTTGCCGTTCTCATCCTTGATCAGGCCCTGTTCACTAGGCCCCTGTGCAAGTAAGTTTGGCAGTGTCTGGGGAAAAGGGATAGGAAGTCCTTCACTAAGAAATCCATGCTATTTCCTGCCCCACAACCTTCTTTCATGCTAGTATTACTCAGTCTTGTGGAGTGGGTTTTTCTGTCTGTGAACAGTCAAGCCAGTGGAGGGGCACTACAGATTTCACTAATGGAACTGGATGTGAGCCAGTGTGCTGGAAGGGAACTACTAGTTTCTGGAAGAAGTGGCTCAAAATTCTGACCAAAATCTAGATCTGAATTTCACGGTTGGAATGTAGAGGCTCAGAGACACAGCACAGCAACCTGAGGGCTGGAGCAAATAAACTCTCTGCTAGAACAGCTGCAAGGAAAATGTTTAGTCGGGGATTTTGCTGACAATCATTTAGAAACTTACTATTTTATTATGTCACTCCACATCCTCTATGGCCTGAGATTTCAAATGAACCATGCAACACAAGTTAGATGTATTTTATGTTGGTTGTTCATGCATTTGTTTTTGCCCATCATAAGTCCCCCTGTATACTCTTCCCTAGTTTGCAGTAAGATAATTGGATATGTGAAAGTCAGCCTAGCTTCAGCTTGACTCTGAAACTGCTGGATGCTGGGTATGTAGGGAGAAAAGAAGATCTGATGTTTAGAACTAAAACTTAGGCCAAATGTTGCATGATATTACTAATAATATGCCTATGCAACTTCATTTAGTGCTTTGTAATAAAAATCTCTGACACAGGGATCAGGAAACCAGAAAGAAACTGAATTAGTATACTTTAATAGTATTTACCATGTTTTTGAATTTAGCCCAGAGAGATTTGTTCTGTTCAACATTACTCCTTGAGGTAGCAAGACCAGTAATTCTTCCTTACTGTTGTGAGCTGCAAGACCATGTTGTCTTTGAAGGTTTGGATGGTAAACACTGGTCTATTCAGCGAACTTCTTAAATAACAGTCTTTTTTTAAGTACTTTAACAACGGGAACTATGTTTCCACTTGAGTTTTTTCTCTCTCATCTTTCTTTCTCATCTCTTTTATCCCTGGCTATTTGGTTTTTGCATCTACTCTAGGCTACTTTCACATTCTTGAAATGTGTCTTGTTATTCCTCTTATTTTGATTGTCCTGGTTAATGTCCAGGAACTGGTGGCCAGTTTCTCCTGTTACTGTCTGATGGGTCAAATGCTGCCCACAACAATGTAAACTACTTGATTTGCTTAATGGCATCACATACTAATTATATAATGGTATTTCAGGGCACAACAGACCAGCTCATAAGCAAAGTCCCCATATTATGGCTGTAAAGCAAGTTTACATCCAGACAAAGAAGCAGAAGAAACTGCACTTCGTTGTGGGTGGATATGCCTACCTGCTGCCCAAAACTTCTGTTATCCTCCGATGCCCTACCAGGAGGTTCCGGAAATCAATGATCACTTGGGAGAAGGATGACAAGAGGCTTGTCAGTTCAGCTCACATCACCATTGCACCCTACGGGTACATGAAAATCCATCATCTGAAGCCTTCAGACACTGGGACATACACCTGCACAGCAGGGCCAGCCCGGGAGCATTTCATAATTAAACTGATTGGAAACAACAAGATCATTGCTGGGCAGCCAGGTGGTATGAGGGAGGAAGAAGTCATGAGAAAGGCCGGCTTGAAGGATGCCTCGCGAATAGAGAATAAACATCTTAATGGGATTTTCTTCAATGGTAGTAAGGCTGAAAAGCGAGGGCACTTCACTAACCCCAGCAGATGGTATGACAATATTGTCTCAAGACTGCTACAGCTCAGGGGCTGGCCAGGGGAAAATTCGGAGTCCTGGGAAGCCCAGGGGTCCATGGAGAGAAACGCATCCTCAGAAGAGGACCAGAGCCGGGAGCATAGCCTGCCATTTACTATTGTTACAGAGCAGAAACGCTTGGATGATATCATAAGGAATTTGTCGCAACAGCCTGAGGAGCTTAAAGATATCTACACTGAGCATCTTGTTGTGCAGCTGGCTCATGAGGTTTTCAAGAGCTACTTGGAGCACCAAGAATTTGTCCTCAAAGCATCAAGGCGAAAAGTTGATTCAGCCTCAGTGGAGTACCCTATCCACAGACGTGTTTCTGGATTTACCAGCTCCCTGAGGACATCATCTGCTGAAACATTTATTCCCACCTCTGTAGACTTGGCAAATGGCTTGCACAGGCCTCATCAAAAGCCTGCCATCCTCCGAAAGATTTCAGCAGCACAACAACTTTCTGCTTCAGAGGTTGTCACCCACCTGGGACAGACAGTGGTCTTAGCCAGCGGCACACTGAGTGTGCTGCTCCACTGTGAAGCAGTGGGAAACCCAAAGCCCACCATCAGCTGGGCTAAGAATGGAGAGGAAGTGAAATACAATGATAGGTAAAGCATGTTGTTTAACTTTTAAGAAAATATTTGATATCTTAACTTGTCACTTTCCATTTTTTACTCGCTGTCAGTCCCATGGACAAAACCGTATTTTGCTGTAGTCTGGTTTCGTAACAGAAAGAGAGGCAAGTGCATGTGAAGTGGTAAATGGGTAAACAGAACACTGTAACTCTTCAGCAAGGTCTGCATGGTGAGCCAAACTGGTGTGGCAGACAGGAACCTTAGTTCTGTTTAAATAAAAAAGAAGGGATTGTGAAGTACTAAAGGACCTAAGTCCCTAATACAGTCAACAGAGTATCCAGAAATTGGGACCTTTTGTTCATTTTCCCATCTGAAGGCAGAGATTTTTGCTACGAAGATTCATATTGAGATATGATCACTGGTCATTGGTTGTTACTATTATCCTCTGTTGGAGCTGAAATTGCATTTCTCCTAGTGATCCAAGAGGGCCTGACAGACATGGTTGTGGTAAGAGAAGATGGAGGAGATGAGGCTTCGGCCTTCCACATAGGTATCCACATATTTAATGCATGTGTGCATTAAACTGCCTCAGGAAAAACCACAAAGGGCATTACAATCACCATATACTGTGTATGTTCTGATGAAGGCTGTAAATTGTGGAACCACACTTCACTTTGCTGTCATCTCAACAGACCAATCGTTTAGCATTTGTCTTCTCGTGTGAATTGGTAAATCCTCATCCATTTAAGCTCCAGAATGCTGGTCCCAGGTGTAACATGAGAAGTTGACATAACAAAATGCTTTTATCAATATAACACAAAAATTATGCAGTTTTTCCTTCAGGTAGCCTTTATTTCCAATCAGTACACATTATTCATTTGTGTGGAAGAGCACACAGAAAGAGGTACAAGTTATATGCTTAAGTGTATTGGTATCATACCATTCTTCTCATATGTACGCTTGCGATTTTATATTCCGGTTCTGTTCTGTGAGAAATCAGTATATAAGAACTGAAAAATTCCATTCCATGAGCTGTTTGATCCACCTAAAAGCATGATTCCTACTGCATGGCTATCCTTGCAAAAATTAATTTTCTTTAGCTTTCATCTAGGTACAGTCACAAAATGATGTAACATAGGCCCCCAAAAAAGTGCAGGTTTTCAGTTACTCAGTAGAGCAGAAGCATATTGACACAAATAGCTGCAACAGTTGAAAATGTCTGTGGTTCCAGAAAAAGATCCCCAATTTGTGTCTGTATATTCAGCCTGAGTGCATATTTAACAGAAGAGTCCATACTCTCTCCTAAGGTTGAAGTGTCAAGTTAACACTAGCATGGGTTCTGAATGTCATTTCAGAGCCTACTAGTATCCATACCAAAGTTTTTAGACAGCTGTATATGTTGGAAAATGTTTTATTTTAGAGAAAATTCAGATTAATTTCCTTAGGATCTAATTTTAAAAGTGAAAAAATCTTTGTGGAATTTATGAATTGCTTAGTAAGCCTTGCAAGTATGCTGCAATTTCTGTCACTGGGGATCCATTGGTACTTGAAAATTTAACTTCTCTAGAACAGAAATAGATTTTATAAAAGGACATGAAGCAGCATGTGCACAGTAAGTGGTATGGAGTTAGGTGTTTGTGAGGTGTTTGCCTGATTTAGTCATTTGTGTATGTCCTGCAAAATACTTTTTTGTCTTGGAGGCAATGCAGTGTGGAGCAACTGAGATGAGACTGATCAAATAAGTATTAAGCTGTATATTTTCAGTCCATAAATGAGATTCTGAAGACATGCTGGTGACATAAAGAATTGCTATAGCTGGTTAGGGGTTTTTTTCCACTCTCTGACAAGCAACTCAAATCCTAACAAATATAGCAATCTGTGAACAAATGGGGAATTCAGCCAAAATAATTTGATACAGTGAAGAATAATAAAGGATCTGCTTTTAAGAAAAGCAGCAATGCCAAATTGTATGCACAAATAACAGAATTATTGAAAAGAAGAGGATGTTATATTTGTTTCTAGAGAAGGACATTAAAACTTGGGTTGAGAAGGTAGGAGGATGGAACTGTGTTGTAGTTTATATTTTTCAAAAGGCAAGTATATACCTGGACTACTTCTCTTTCTAAAAGTATTTGGGCTGGATCTTGAGGTAACTTTAGCTGAGAGTGAGAGGTTTATGTCAGGAGAGGTGATTAATAACAAACAAATTATGCATCCTTGTGTTTTAATAAAGTGTAATATTAGGCAAGACCTTTCCTCAGCCTGAAGATGTCAGAAACATTAATTAAAACTGTTTTAGGGGTCTTGTAAGCATTAGTTTGGTGTAGACTAGACGATCTTCCTACATACTGTATTGTACATACAGACATGCAGACAGAACACACAGAACTTTTAAATATTACAGGCTGTTATAATTTGGGACAACTTCTGAAGATTTAATGAATTCCATATAATGATTGAAGCAGTAAGTGTTGAACTAAAAATTTATGTATGAGATACTGATGCAGGCTAACATTAGTTCTGCGAGTGAAAAAATCTATTAGTTACTGTCACTGTTAGCAGGGCTATATAGTTAGCCCTGCTTATGACTAGGACGTAAGAAAAACATCCTTGACAGCAAAAGTGGGAAGGGAATTATTTCAGCCATTGGTGGTTTTTTAGCTGTGCAAGCACAGATGCAATTTTTAAAGTACTATTGTTTGTTTTGCAAATGTGCGTTTTTCTAAGCATTTACAAAACTTGTTAAACAACAGGCAGTTCTTTTATTGATGCTGATTATTTTTATTATTACTTACAAAAGGGTAAAAAAATAATGTTAACTCTGGAGTTTTTTCGTATAATAGATTTTGCTGGGTGGCCCTAATCTGGTTTGTTTTAGAGATCTACCACCCACAGTGTTGTAGAAAATCGAGTATCTGTGGCTTTTTGGTCCATGAGACAACAGTTTTTATTGAGGAGATGGGAGTGTAAAGAAACTCATCAGTTGCAGTCTGTGAGCAGACATTTATTGTATGTGTTTTACAGGCATATCCCTCCCCCAGTTTCACCATTGCTACTGTCAATCACAGCCTCAAATAAGAGTTTATAAGCAACAGCTGCTGAAAGTCACTGATGAGAATAGTATGATTAGATTTTATCAACAGTTTCAGCTAAAAAGAAAACTCAGAGAAAAGAGCAGTAACCATGAAACATAGTGTGATGAATATAAGGGTACAGAAACCTTGACACAAACCCATGGACTGAATTCTTCCTGGAATAGGTGTATGTCAGGACCTTATGAGTTATACCACTGCAAAGCCAGAGAGTGAAAAGAAGCAGTTCATAAGAGCACTAAGACCATATTAATTCCACTTAACTGTAGGCAGTACACTGAGCTCATGGTAAGCTCTGCTTACTGGCAGAGGAAAGAAACAGTGTGTTCGGCCCAAGGAGGAACTGAGAACGCCTTTCTATCCTCACTAGCTATTAGGGTAGAATCAAGACTGCCGAGTTTGTGCAAGCTGCCCATCAGTAAAAGAATCTGAACCTATTTCAGGCTTTAACATTGATCCTGTGGTTCGCTTCACTTCTTTCTGCATAGTTTCAGCAGGTTTCATGATTTTTCCCTTGCAAAAATTTGACATTTTCTTACTGTTGATATTCCTATGTTGCAGAACTGGAAGACAGCAATGCTAGGGAACTCACTCAGCATTATGCAGAAGTGGTACAACAGAGGAGAAGGTTCCACTGGGCAGATGTCCTAATTACTCAGCAATCTTTCTTTAATACACATACCAGCAGTAGAGGAACTGGGAATGAGACTAAAATTTAATTTAAGTAATCACAACTTACAGTCTCAATGTAAGAATTTAAATTTCTTCATAGATTTTTAAATATAACCTAAAGGCCTGACCTATAAAAAATATTACCTAAGCCTGAAAATTCCCATTAAATATGTTCATATTCTCATGGACTAAGAGGCTATTGCATCTTTCTTTCTGCTTTATGCCAGGTTGCTTCTTCAGCCTGATGACTCCTTGCAGATTCTAGCACCCGTGGAAGCTGATGTGGGTTTCTATGCTTGCAATGCATCCAATGCCCTAGGATCTGACTCTGTCTCCATTGCTGTTACCCTAGCAGGTAATAGTTTAACCTCTGTGATTGCATGATGGTCCATGGTACTTGTGTGAATCTGGACAAAAGTTGTTTGTGGGGGAACAGATGGCTAAAGCTGTGTAACATGCATCAACAGAAATATACTGGTCAAAACACAGGATGTGAGCTCTGCAAAAACCTGAGGCACAGCCCAGCTTTCATACACAGTTTGTGAGGTTTATGTGTCTCTGCAAGATGTCAATGCTTTTTCTCACTTGCATCTGACATGCTCTGAAAACAGTGCTTGTCCTGGTTATTTGCAGCCTATAGGGGCAGTGCAGTCCAGGCCTCCCAACTTCTGTACTTCATTTTAAACCTAACACTGATCTCTTCAAGTATAACAGATGGATTGCAGGACCTACTCAGGTGTACATTAGGCAAGCCAGACAACTTCCAGAGCTGAATAGCTGTCTTTTACAGAATCAAACACTTATCATATTCAATCACAAGTGTGGCTGACACTGTTTCAATTGGAGCAAATAGGAGTTCTCACAAAATTAGATTCCAGGTTTTTATTCCTCTAGCAACAGGTTCTAAAGCAGACTAAATATCCTGTTCTGGTTTAGAATTCAATTCTAAAGAAAACTCATCCAGATAAAAACCAATGGCAAAGGGAGCCAGGAGTGTGAATCCAGCTTCTTCAAGGCTCCCTAGCAGACGTGGTCAGCAGGCTCACTGTCACGTCGGGAGTAGCAGAAGGGTGGAGCAGCAAACGTGAATGAAGAGCTGTTGAAAAAGATACAGGAACAGAACAGACAATGACAGCTAATGACTGTGACAGGACAGGGAGGTTTTACAGAAGGAGGATCCTATTTATCTCCACGGCAAAAGTAAACATGCTAGGAATACTGGAAAACCTATTGATTTTGCAGACTTATCCATTTCACTGCTTCAGCATGTGGAAATGCTTGGAGGCTTCCAATGCATGGGCAGCACCCACCAGCTGCCATTGTATCCACGTATGACTAGAGGAAGGAATAGCTGTCGATAAGCTTTAATTCTTAAAAATAATTTTGTACACCAAACACAGAGAAAATTCCAGTTGAGAGAAGCATAAATAAAATGTAAGGCGACAGTGGATAGCAGTGAAACTTAGAAGACCAGTAAAACAGCGACAGTGGATAGTAGAGAAGCTTAGAAATCAGTAAAACAACTGTCTTGTCGTTTAGCAGAACGGGTGAATATTCCAGAGCAAAAAAGAGATATCTGCACCAGAGCTACAAATTTCCTGTAGGCAAAACTGAAGAGACTGATCCTTTTTACACTACTAGTATCAGAAATGCCTATGCTGAACTCCAGGCAGCAGGGTAGCAGTGCTGCTGTTAGGGTAGTGTCATATTTTAGAAGAAGCAACTCCATGCTAAACCTCTCATGTTGCACCAGCATAAAGCTGTCTCATGAAAAAATAATCAGTCAAAACTGATATTTTGTCCACATTGTTCCTGGGGGTGCAAAAGCCATAGTTTTTGTGCAACATATTGTGGAAACAATTTTCATGACACTGTAAAAAATAAAGCGTTAGGTATACATCTGGCTCAGGAAGACTTTTAGCTTTTTGATTGTAATAATTATCAAAGTTACAATTTAAACTTTTAGGTGAATTAACATTCATGCTTCCCAGACTCAAGCAGAACTCCTCTTAGGAGCTGGTATACTTTTGCATCTCACATCCAAGGCAAAGAGCTGAACAGCCTATAAAATGAGGCCATAAATATCAAAGTGAAATACTGAGCAGATTTTGGAACAAAGTAAAAATCATTCTGGCATAGTGTAAGCATTTTCTCCAAAAAATCTGGAAAGCTGAGATCATCTTTAGAGGAATCAAGAGTGGAGCCGAGAGCTTATTTCATTGAAGAATTTTCTGATTCATTTAACACATGCATGGAAAAAAACACAGTGGAATATGCTCCTTTTTGTTTTCTCAATGGTTTCCTACTCATTTTTGGGTTGAACAGCTAAAAGATTTTTAATCTTGTGGTGGGCTTATGGAAACCAATCAGGAAAATAAAGTTTAATGGATAGCTGAAGCATTTTTCTTTTTTTCAGACTTTGCCAAAAAGTATCAAACTTTTTGGAGGTATTTCAACAATAAAATGTAGTATTTTACTTAGCTATTCTTGGGCATTAAAATCACCAAAATAAAAAAAATGTAAAGTACAAAAAAAATACCAAACTGATATGACAGGATTTCCAGGAAAATTATATATTTTAAAAGTCCTGGAAATAAAACTATATGGAGAGATTTATATTTAAGACTGAATTAAATTTTCAGAATCTCCATGAGCTCAATGAAATCAAATTCTTTTTCTCACATCCATCTTTTCTTCATCGGTCAGCACCAAATTAATGTACAAATAGAGCTAGTGATATACATTAACCTAAAACTGCAGCTTTTGAAGGAAAACAGTGATATCTGGTTTTGCATCTGACCATTGATTTAAAATGGGGGGGGGGGGAAGGGGGTTTATAGATTTTTGGAAAAAAATGTGTCTGAAAATGCAAAGCTGAGCCAAAAACCCACAAGTCCCATTCTATTTAAAACAACTGTGTTATGTTCGGTTACTGTGTCGTGTTGTGTAACTCCTGCAGCATCCTGACTGCAGAGCTCTTTCTCTGAGACAGGGGAGCGCCTTAATTCAGCTCTTGTCAGCTCTGTTGCATTAGTTCTCTCTCTCAAAGGGTTTGGGTACCCCTGACCTGTTTTGTAAGCATCCTTTTACAGTATCCCAACAAAAGGATTTGCAGAAGGCTTCCTGAGCTGTTGCTGGTGGATAACTTCATAAGTAATCCCACAAAGGCACAACAGCATTGAAACACCTTGACTTGCTGTCACCAATGTTGAAAGCACTCTTTATTGTGGGCAAAGCAATAGCTCTATTAGAGATAAACCCCTTCCTGTCAGACAACCTGTTTTATTTTATCTCAAATGTGTAGTAACAGTGCATTGCATTAATACAGTATGTATCCCTCATCTTCTCGTGCTGGCCATTATGAGAAACTTTCTGGTTATGATCAGGTCTTCCCCACCCCAGTGTTTCCCCCATAGGTTAAGGAAACCATGATCAATGTGTAGAAACAGCTTGCCTGTTGCTCTAAATTTTCTCTGCTGCGCCTGTAGCCATCACTCAGGCTCCTGTGTTTGGTCTTTGCCTGTGTTTGGTGGTAGTGCAGTTGCAGCACCAGGCAAGCATCTTGCTGCAGCTGCAGTTGTGCTGGTGTTCATTGCTTCAGCTGATTCTCCTCTATGTCCATTTGGCTTTAATGCTATTCTGTTTCTGCTTCTAGGGTGCTTTTTCTTTTTTCAAGGCAGCTTTACCCATGGAATTTGGTGACACTGAAATATTATAAAAAGCATGTGGCCTCACACTTCATTTTCCCTTATCTGTCTGTCTGTTGTGTGTACTTTCACAAAGAGTGTTCCAGCGCATCTATCCCATTGTGAGTCCAATGTGCTTGATATGATAAACTGTGGTGTTCCTTTTACGCAGGAAAGCCGCTGATAAAGGCATCAAGAGCTACCATGATCAACACTGAATCACCTGCTGTCACTGTTGATATTGGAAGCATGCTGAAAACAATCCAGAAAGCAAATGTTAGCATTAACTGCCAGGTTGCAGGTAAAAAAATTATTCTCTCCTGTGTGGGTGACTTTGGCTATAAATTTCTGTGGGATTCTTTTCTAAATTGGTATCTCCAGTTGCAGCTGAGTGAAATTGCAAGGTTTTCCTAGGTCTTGGGCAACCTTCATTGCTTCTATTAATTCTTATCATAGAACTTGTCCTCCTTTTATCCAAGGCAAGTGTAGTGGCTTAAGAAAACTGGGCTCAAAAAAAATGTGAGTCAATGCAACAAGCATCATTGTAAGAGATACACCATATGGTGTGGATGCAACAAAACTGATACACGTGGCTGCCTATTGGGGATGTTTGGTGACAATATACAAGCATGGACTAATTAATTTCATCACTAATGGGGCTTTTAAAAATCACTCCAGAGAGTTTCATCTTATCCTGTCAAACTTATTTTACATTAAAGGCATGTTAGCCTCTTTTTTTTCTGTTTTCTCCTCCTTTTTTTTTTTTTTTTTTTCCATCCTAGAAGTGAAGGAGTTCAGAGGAATTCTACTGAAACATGATTTTCCCTAAAACTGTTTTCCAGTTGGAGACTGAATATACCTCAGCCTTACAGTGACAGTTTGCCATTTTCCAAATGGTAACCAAAATTAATCTTACCTGGGTGTGACACTCCTATGGCTGTTGAAGGGAATGATGTTGATATCTGGAAGAGGAGCTGGGAAATCTCTAAAGACCAGGGTCCATTAAATGCTTATGCATAGTATGACACTCTTGCAATCAGATGTCCAGTGACTTTCAAGGAAGAAGATGAAAGTGATACCTGTTTTTTTTCTTCAGGCCTCGCTATGCTCACCTGCATGGACATTGTGTGAAAGAGACTAAATATTATATTAACACAAATTATTTTAGATTTCTCTCTCTGGGTTCTCTTAGCTGCTCAGACACATAGCCCACAGATTCAGACAGTTATTGCTGATCTAGGAAGTGTGGCCATTTCTCTTCAGTATAAAAGCACTATGTAAACAACAGGATGTGACTAAACAAAGTTGCCACAATACTTTGTGGAAAACTACAGGAGGGAAGCACAAAATGCTCAGAGGCATGGATTCAAAGTCTTTTCTGAGTGCAATTCCTAGCAATTTTGTGAAACTCACCCACTATGACAATGTCCAAAATGGAAAATTTGAGCAGCATCTTCCAGTCTAGGAGAAGGAATTTTGCTATCTAGTGTCTGTATATTGGAAACTTCTGTGACACAGAAGAAATTTTCTTAAAATTTCTTAATTTTTTCCATGGGTGAAAAAAAAAATCTGCTACTGCCTCTGCAGAAAGTCTTAACACCAGAGATTAATGTTCTTGGAATTAAAATAAAATCATAAACCGCAAGCTGAGATGTTACAAATGGAATAATAAAGTGAGTAATGAGGGTAGATATGTTTTATGGGCAGTAGAGCCATAGAATCCACCCAACTTTGTAAAAATAGTGTCAACAATTCAACAGAAATTACAAAAAAGCTACCTTGAAAAATGATCCAAGAACAGCAATTTCTATTGACTGTCTCACCTACAGCTGGAAAATGAACCATCTCATAAAACCTGTAACATAGTATGGGAATAAATGCAATTTTCCTCCTAATTAAGCACAACCTTTTTGTTTTAGCATCAACTTTATGATTATCCAGCCTTTTATGTATTTTGGGTCATCCTTAGAACAATCAATTCTAAGGATAAGGGTAACATGCATTATTTCTGCAGTCAGCAAATGAGTTGTATCCTGGTCACTTCTTCAGAGTAGATGAACTTTACATCTGCATAGTTTTCCAAAGCTCCCTAGAAAACATTAACAATGAAATGGCTACTAAATCACACAATGGTAAATGTAATAACATTTAGTAATTAACACACAACAGTTAATGCAATAACATCCGGCAATAAAAACTAGATTAGAATGTGAGAACAAAATTAACACAGTTAGAAAGCAAACTAGCATATCCAGAAATGATGTGGAGACTTGTCCAGATGAAAAACAGTTCTTAACACAGTCTTGTAAAGCTATAGTTTTTTTTTCCTTCCAGTAGTTTCTCTCTAATCGTGTCAGGATGTCCTGAGCTAGCAGAACCAATGAGACTTGTTCTAGGTCAGAGTTCAGTGACAGTTAATCCCATTAATATAAGCTGTGTTTCTATCACTGTGCTGTTCAGCCTGTGGTATAGGACCATGCCTGTGTTAGATCTGAATATCTCAGCTCATGTAAGGACACATCTTTTGCTGTAAGTAAGACAGCAAAATAGATACTTATAAGAGAGATATTAAGGATCAGTTATGATATTTTCCAGAGCTGCATTTTCTGACAAGGGCCAGAAATATGCAGTTGCTGCTGGCAAGTGTTGATAAACCTGGAGGTTTCTTAAAAATAAGAGATAATGGAAGAATATGTCACCAAAGCCCAGGGAGTCATTTTATATTGCTTTTCAACTTCTTAAAACAAACACAAGCACTGTCAAAGTCTGCCTTCTGAGTTGAAATCTATAGATATTAACTAAAAAACAAGGGGAAATAGAATCATTCTGGGTGCATTAGAGTTTAATTGGCACCTGATGTGATTTATGTCAAGTTTAAACTCTACTTCAGTTTTACAACAAAGACAGTGTTGTGGTTTTGATAAAGATTGAAAACCAACATTATTTCACTTGACATAGCTTCACAGCTTTGTCTATAGAAGTGAAGGAATATATTTTTTAACTGTTGTTAGGTGATTGTGGTCAATTCCAGACTTCTCCAAAACTAACCCTAGGGGAACTCCCACCCAGAAGTCACTCAGGTCTTGCAGATGCCTTTGACTTCTAGCTGGAGGATTTGCTCCAAGCTTCAGAAAGCCAGTAGCATTTTTGGTGTGGGTAACTTGACTACTGTGTGCCATTTCACTTAAAAAGAGGATGTGAGAGTAGTTTGGATCCCATCAGTATCAATAGGGAGCTTTCTGTTAGTTTCGGCACCTGAATTGTGCAGATATTCATTTGCATACCAGAATCTTGAAGAAATATGGCCCAGACTGTTACTGAAAATACAGTTTGACATGTAAGAAGGAACCAGTTTTAAAAATCTATTTCATAGGGCATTCTGCAAAATGTCATGTACAATTAGTGGCTATCAAGTCAGAACATCTTTGGAAGGGTGACTTAAAATATATTACCTTCCTGTCCTCTATCTCCTTGTATCTTTGTTGTTCCAGCTACAGTTGTCTCAATTCTCCTAAACAGTCCATTCCTCTGTATGTTACCTACATGCTGGAGGTTTTATTTTCTAGTTCTTGCCTTGATTTATGGCCCACATTTATTCATCAGCTCTACCAGTCTGTGAAATATAATTCACTGTTTCAAGAATATTTTGGCATTGGAAACTAGTCACCTCTGTTAGAAACTTATATTGCCATGATTCCTTTCTCCCAGAGCCACCGGTTTAGCAAAATTATCTCAATTGGCTTACACAATTCTGCTTGCTAGTATCCCAGGTAGGCATTTTGTGCTGGATACATGCGCATTGATGGAGGGGAAAGAAGAACAGACTTGTGTAATCATTCACTACCTAAAGTCTTGCCTCCCCAGCAAAGTGAGTTCTGTTTCCAGCTGGCACTCCTCAGGCTTTGAGTGTCTGTGATATTTCTGCAAGGGGAACACTCAGCCCTCGGTCCTCTGGCACCCGCCGGTACCCAGCGAAGCCGATTGAGATGCTCTTGCTACCCCTTGCGGCAGTGATGTGGCATGATCTTTGTCTGCTCATCCCTCTGCTGGCTGCCGCCTGTTCCCATCTTGAGGCTGCGTGTGCCACTGAAGGTGGGAGCTCAAAAGGAAGAAAACCTGCTGCTCATTGACATAACACTGCTTATCTCCCCCAAAGCAAACTGTAGGAACAGCTGTACCTCCAAACCTCCTCTTAGTGTGGAAACACAGAAGACAGGGGAAGGACACGCTTGTAGAATATAATCAGAAAAACGTTTTTGTAGCACTGGTGGACATTTTGTAGGCAGGATGCATCTTTCTTAGACTCAACAGCAATACCTCAGCATTAAGGGTAATCACTTTCAATCTCTGTTTCTTCTGCTGCTAGTGAAGTGCAGAGAAACCTGCCTTTCTAGACTAGGACTATCTGAACAGCTGCCTGCCAAAGCGCATTAATTGTGTCTGTCTCTGTATTTATTTAGTTGTTTTATTTGAGTCACTGCTCTAAAGGACTGTATCCATATGAAATCTTCTTTGTCCCTTCCCTTTTCTCTTTAGCCCTCACTCATTACTTCTCATCTCTTCTTCCACTATTTGCCTTACAGGTATTTTTTGTGTTGTAATTCTTACTTGTGTTAGTTACACTTTGCCAATGTTTTTCCAGGTGTTCCTGAAGCAAAAGTTACTTGGTTTAAGAACAAAGTCAAGCTGTCTTCTGCTCACCATCTGCATGATGGGTTGCTGATAATAGCAAATGTTTCTCTATCAGATCAGGGGTTATACTCCTGCAAGGCAGCCAATCTTCATGGGGAAGTAACTGAAAGCTCCCAGCTGTTGGTTCTTGGTAAGTCCAGGGTATTTTGGTATTTCGGACTCACAACAATAGTAATGTGGCTACTGGCACATCTAGATGGCAGAACTAATCAGATGTTGTGGAAGAGGAAATGTCATGCAGGCAGCCCTGTTCTAAGAAAAGCATCAATCTCCGTTTGTACTCTGGGCAGCATCAGCCAAAGCAAGGTGGTAAAAGGAAAGTGGATAAGGAGAAAATGTCTAAGGACAGGGATTCCACCTCCCTGTCCCAAGATACTCAGTTTACCTCTTTCAGACTTGCTAGCTAAGAAAAACATTTATTAACCATATCTTAAAGTGGTATCTTAAAATAAGAGTGATGCCATTTTTTCCCTGTGAAGTGCTCTGTCTCCACTGAGCAGTCTTTCCAATCAAGGCTGTGTGATACTGACCCACTTCACAACAGGTGCATAAAACCAGTGCACTTCTAAAAAGTACATCCCAAGTTGAGTGAATGGTGAATTTGAGTGAATGGTGAATTTTACTTTCTCCTGTGTTTTTAAACACCAGACAGAAAGCCCATCTGGGTATTTTGAAAGAGAGTGGCAGCTGTAAAATATGAGTGGAAGTGGTACCTGGTGGGAATTGGAAGTGTGGGAAAGGTGTTTCCTTTACTAGTAACTCATCTTCTATCGTTTCTGCATGCCTGGAAGATTAATGATCCAGCCAGGCTTTTTAAGTACTTTACTAGTGCATTTGGTGGTAAAGTCTCAAATTTTGAAACCTATTCCCTACAACTGGGCAACACCATTAGAGTATCCACTACAGCTCCCATCATTCATAACCAGTAAGCTTCCAGAGGATATATAACAATGAGATTTCCCAGTTTCACAAGCAAAACTAAAATGAAGGTTCACACTTTTCTCCTACTAATCCAGACTGACTCTAAAATCTCATTTAAAAAAATAATCTTGAAAAAAAATCAGCTGAGTTTCAGCCTTTATTTAAAGACTCCCGGATGATCTCTAAATCCTTTTCTGATCATTATAAATGGCTTAGCTTTTAAAGATGGTAAGTTACTGTGATTTATGCAAGCTGCTTATGTTTGTAAGCAAATTAAATTTTTAGCTCCTTGATGGAAGAGAACACTTCAGGCATCCTTGACCTGTACTCCTGGTGCTGAATGCTATCAGCAGTAGAAAACTTGCATAATGTGCACCATGATGTAATTGAAAGGGGATGAAGCCACTATTCATTGCAATCAAATATCACATCATTTTCATGACAAACCGAATTGGGAATGCTAGGCATTACCTCAATTTTTAAAATAGCATTGTGATTAGTAAACAACTAAATCCCGCAGTTCTGAGCATAGACTGATCCTCTTTAGCTCTGAACTTGTAGTCCTTTGGACTGTTGCCTAAGTATACCACAGGATCTGGCAGCATTAAAACCATATTTAATTAGGGCTTGATCTAGGTTGTAGCAGACACTAAACAGTTTTCACTAATTGTCATGAATGTTTGATTTGGCTTCTATGCTTGCATACATTTCCTTTTTCTTCCAAGCTGCTATATCTCCTGATACTGTATAACTCTGTCACATATGAATAGGGTCAACCAGAATGCTGTGGTAGCATTCAAAGATAATTTCTTTTAGTCTGTGGTCATTTTGATCCAGATGTTATTTTAATAATTTCTTCAGTACCTAAGCTACCATGAGGCAAAGTTTCAGTAGTTATCCAAAGTTGCTTAATCTGCTCCTCTGAAATGGCAATGTTGCAGCACAGTGAAAATTGCAGCAATATCTGGGGTGGGGAAGGAGGGGTAAGAGGAGGGGAGGGGTCCATATCCCAAGATGTTCTCTGCTATAGTGTTGCTCATCACTTCATTCTTCCAATCTGTTACCAGAGCCTCCACGACCTCTTCCTTACCTAGAAGACTTGACAACAGTGCTTAGCAGTGCTGGGCCCAGCACCCATGCAGTGCTGACTTCTCCTTCAGGAACAAAACTGACTGTCAGTCCAGGGAGCTCTGCTCTCATAGGTAAGTCAAGTGCTTTAATGGTTAACCATTACATTAAGGATTTGGTTATCCAGACATGGGCACTGAGACAAAAGACATCAAACCAATAGTTCATTGTGAGTCATAATCACTGCCAAGTTCTTTTTACACCTCAGAAATTCATTTTTAAAAAGCAATTCCTTTAAGCAGTCCAAAGCTGCATGCAGAATAAGGGCTCCATGGTGCCACCCTTCGTATATATACATATATATATATATATATATACACAGCACCTTGTAAGAAGTAGTCCTTGCCCATGGGGCTGGCAATCTTATTCAACACAAAAACATAGCAGACCAGTGTGCTACTTGATCTAAAGGAAGAAATGTTGGTGGTTCTGTTTCAATTTTTCCTCTATATTTGGGTAGTTGCCTTGCCATATGCCTGCTGTTCCTGTTGTATATCCTTCTTCAAAGCCTTTTCCATAGTTTTGGAAATCCCTCTCTACATATTTTAATCTTGAAAATTCTCTGTTTTAATCTGTTCATTTTATTCCTCTTTCTTATTTCCCACAACCAGTGTTTGCATGAAGCCATATAAGGAAATCATTCCTAATGGATGTTTTTCTTCATTTCATCCTTTTCTGCCTTCCTTGTATCTTCACCCTCTTTATGCAGCAAATTCTTTTATATCCTATCAACTCCTTTCAGATCTGTGGGTGTGATTTGTTTGCAAGGAGATTTTCATTCTTTTCTTAATTTCAGGGTATACCTATTTTAGGATTTCATTTCACAGCCTGCTTTGAAACTCTTTTAATTATCAGGCTCAGATAAGCAAACAGCTTCTCTAATGAACATATTACTGCATACCATGAAAACTTGTTAACCCCTACCATTTCAGAACTATCTTTTCTCATTTTAGGGGTGGGAATCTGAAACTTCTAGCAAGGTCTGATGTCCTGAGTGTTAATACATCTCTTCACCTTCCAAAGCATTCTTTCCTCATATTAAATAGCAATTTTAAATTTTTATTTTCACAATGGAGACTTTATATTTATGTTTTTCGTTTTCTATAGTTTACTTTTCCAAGTATCTGCATACATATGCATACATCTGCATACATTTGCCAAGGCTTTTAGCCTGCAGCTTTGGATTACATTTCTGCTTGCAAAAAAAATGCACTGAAATAGCCCTCAGTGGCGAAAATACCATAGGCATTTATTAGCATTGAATAAATCATTTTGAGTATGGTTTTATTGTGCTCACTGATTTAAGACTGGGTCATACTCTTGTTTCATCCATTTCCTCTCATATTTCCAAAAAGAGGTCCTTAGAAGTTTCAGGCAGTTTTTATTGTTTAAAAGCAGTAATTGAATAGCAAAGGGTGTTCTGCTCTGCCTGTATACGTCCAGATCAGTTCCATTTGGCCATGTCACCCCGTACCCTGCTGTTTAACTTCTTGTGCAAGGAAATTCCATAGATTGTAATTGCAAAACAGCAAACCAGTTTCATTCTTGAGGCAGTTCCCTCAACTTCACTGAAGTTTTACTGGTTTGAATTTGAGCCTTGTTATTATTCAAACCTAGGAAAATCTACTGAGATACTTTTTCTAACAAAAAATCAGCATGGAATGGGCTATCCAGTCAATTAGAAAGTTGTCCGCTGTTTCTTTCCATTCTACTACCCACCCAATCAACTTTAATCCTGCTAAGTCTTTCATCATTTATTATGCTGAAGTACATTCTTTGGATGTTCCATATAAGAACTTTGAGTATATAAATTGCTATGTGTAAGACCCCTTGTCTGTGCTACTGTTAGGTACTGATATCTCTTGAGACTCGAAAGACATTGAATTAGACACATATTTGGAAATCTAGGCATATGAGGATTTGTTGAATAGTGAAGGAAAACTGGATATGTGCAAAGGAACAGAGTGAAATGGGAAGAAAAGGAGTGATAAGTAAGCTCTGGGTAAACATTATTGTTATGTTAGAAGTAATTTAATAGTTATGTTAGAAACCTGGATAAAGTCATGCATAGGTTTGCCAGAGGTTAAGAAAAATGGGAGTCAAAACTTCAATTAAACACTGGTTTCTTACCTTGGGAGGTTAAAAAAATGCTGACAGAAAATATTAACACAGCAATGGAAGTCTAAAGCCACAGACAAGAACTTGTTTGAAAGTTAACAGCTGTATCAAATATTTGAAAATTGATAAACTGAGCTGCAAGGAGAGAAATAGAACTTCCAGATTATCATGTGTTCTATACACTGTCTTTTACAAGGTAGATTTGTGGGATGCTTCCACCATCATTTCAACCGCATGAGTATTAACTTGCTTTCTGGAATCATCTGCTATGGGTTTCTTCTACTTAAATTTCAGGGGAGTTGCAAAAGATAAATACCAGTGTCATAACACTGATATCTGGTTTGGAGGTTTTCGTCCTCATTGCAAGGTTCATTGAGCAGTCATTTATGCGCCTTCACAATAAAAGTAGAGGAAACTATCTGTTAAAAGACCCATGCCCTGCCCAAAAGAGTCAGTAACCAACAGAGTCAGCAACATCTTTATCTTATATACTTCTTTTTCTTCTAACATTTTAAGATTCCAAGCAGCTTTCTAGGCCCAACTCATCATCCAGTTGAAGAGCATGATGTAAATGGCTTAAACAAATTGATGCTTACCGTGCTCCTTCACAAATGTTGAAAATATGTGCAGAGTACTGCAGCCCTCTCCAGTCCTCACATTCATTGTCAGTTTGTGTAGTAGACACTTGTGTGTTATCTGCAGATCACACACCTGAAGGACAGGACCATCCCCAAAGCAGAACTTGAACACTCATGAGCTTGGAAACATTTCTGGGTTTTAGGGTAGTGCAAATTGAAAATCTGTGATGAGCAACAGACTGTCGTGCACGTTCTGATGTTCTTGGTTCACGGCAGACACTCAAAAAGACTTCACATTTCACATAAGATAAAACACAGTTGATTTCTGAAGTGACACAAATTTACATTTCTCTGGAAAGTTTTCACATTAGATCTTAATCTTATTAAGGTTTCTGTCTTTATGACTTTTAAAATTTTGATTACAGTTTTCCTGAATGCTGGGGATGAAAATGTTATAAAGAACCCTGTTGTTTTCACCACAGAAAAGTCTTTTGTTTGTCACCTGATGAGAATTCTTGGGTTTTAAAAATATTCATGATCATTTGACCTCTGTAGAGTCTTCATGGTGTTATCCTTTGTAATTAAAGGAACATCCTAAACTCATGTATTTTTAGTAGATTATCTATTCTACAAGTATCAATGAATTTTTTTACATAAGTCCTTAGACACATTTGCATGAGTCCAGTTTATAAGTGTTAATATTGGCAGAAACCAATGTTGTAGAATCCATTGTTCCTGACTTACAGCACTCTTGCATAAAAGGCTTTGGGCCTATCAAGAATATTTGTTTTCATTTGGGTTCAAGCTAGTTATTTCCTGTATTTGAGTATAATTCAGTGGGAAACTCTGGGGATCTTACAAATCCTCATGGAGTTTCCGGACAACTTCTCATATATATTGTATTATTATTGTAGACAATAATCAACAGACTTGCTGATTTAAAATATAATTTAAAAATATGTCCTTGCTTCAGCACTGAAGAATACTGAATGTGTTATAATTGTGTTGCACAGTGAAAGATGTAGCTTTAATGACTTTGACATCTATATATATTAGTTATATTTAAGTGAGAATTTTTGCAGAAACATTAGAAGAAGTTTCAGAAATAAATACTTCTAGGAATACTCCCTGTAAAAATTTTACTCCCTGTAAAATTTCCGACTGAAGTAAAGAGGGCAGAAGGAAAATGTATTTTAGGGAATCTGATAATATGAATAAATAGGGAAAAACCTAGGCAATTGTTTGAAGTCTGGTTCCCATCCCTCCTTACTTGTAAGGGATACTGAAAATTACTTTGAAGTTAGATCACAAAGTGTATTTTTCTATGACCAGAAAGGAAATACTGCTGCACTGCATTTATTGTGTTCTCCTTGATTACTTCCGTACTTACTCACTTCACAAATCAGAACATGATTTTACTGTCAGTACTGCAAACGTAGTCCTAAAAAGCAGGTTTCTTTCTGGTTTTACACATTGTCCCAAATGACCACAGAATTAGAGCAACTTTACTGCCAATTTCTCTCCCGATTCAGAACATGACCAGCTGCACAACAAAGCCTTGTTCTGCAAATATCAATATTTGCCATGCAGCTGTTTTTAAGACAAAATGATAACAAAAACTTTTCACTTAAAAGATACCAAGAATTTCTCTGAACCAAATTTACTGTATTTCACTCTTTTTTCTTTTACTGGCAGTAGCATATCCCACTCATTTTCTAGTAGAATTGCTTAGGTTCCCAGAAGATCACCCAGAAAACAGAATCAAAAAAGAGTCACCTTGCTAGCAATGGCCAGCCTTTTGAGTATGAATACATTATTTAAAAGGTCCAACTGCCTTGTAGCCAAAGCCCAAAGTTCAGGGTGGGGTCATGATTTTTTTAATTATTTCAGAGGAGATCTCTTCAAGCCTGTGACTAGTACTTGTCAGCAGATTTAAGTGTTATCTAGATGTGACAGCAGACAGGAAAGCTAACCTAGAGGTTTTTGCATGTTCTTGGATGCATTGTACTGAGCCAAATACATAGCTGACTACTTTAGGAGAAGAACTTGATCAGATAGATAGACTAATGTCAGGATTAAGCTCTCTCAAGCAGAGCCAGAAAAGTTAATGGTGCAATTGCTTGCTAAGTACTGTGCCATAACATCCGGCTCTCATAGGACTGACAATTGTTCAAAATCAGTGTGAAAAGTAATAAATTATCCCAATGAACACAACTGATCTCATCAGTACAAATTTCTTTCAATGTTTGATGATATACTCGAGAGAAAGAGTATATCTCATTGAAAGTATGTTTTCTTGTAATTCCCCTTTGCTCTTCCTCTTTCTACCATGAGCCTGTTTTAAATTTTCCTACATTTTGGAATTATTGCTGTATTAAAATTTGAAGCAGAAATGCAAAATAATGTGCAATCTGCACAACACCAGCAAAAAGAAAACTCATATTAATTAGAGCTAAACTAGTGTCTGTGCAGAAGCTGTGCAGTAGGATTCAGATAAAAATTACTATCTGAGAAGTTGCTTTGCACTATGTCATTTTTTTTCTCCTCATTCTCTATAATAAATTTGCCATCATGTTTGAAAATAAGTTCTAATGCTAAAGAATATTTTCTAAAAACTTTATTTGATATTAACATTATGTCTACTGTGATGAGGATAATGTACCAGGTACATTAATGAGATACTCTGTTCCTTTTAATTGTGTTATCTGTTCCTTTCAATTTTTGTCTCAGTGAAAAGTCTGCCTTGCCACAGTATTTGTGAGAATTCCCAGCTAGGGACATGACCATTCTGTAAAGACTAGAATTAAAATTAATATCAAGATTATGCCACTATCTTTGCATTTAATTAGCTGACAGACACTATCACCTCGATCACATATTGTATAAAGTTCACAGAGTGTTGCAGCATCTTCCATCTACATCAGAGTACAACAGACTATGTCAGACTACACTGTAGTATTGCATTTAAATGTGCGGCTTTTCTTTTGCGTACACACTCTGTGTACATTTTGGGTTAAAAATTATATGATGAATGATTTACCCTGAATGATTTACATGATTACATGATGATGATTACCCCTGAATGATTGAACATTTTGACTGCACTAGAACAGGGTGTGTTTTTCAGGTAATCAGACACTAGTCCAGCCACTGGTCAGCCAAGCTCTGAACATAAGGTCAAAACAACGATATCCTCTAGGCAATCTGCAGCTTTGAGGTTTTTTCCTGCCTGCTGTTTTCTGCCATGATCTAATCTGACAACCATTTATTTACAGGACTGGTCGAAAATGCTTCCATATAAAAAAATATCACTGGCCTCTGGGGCAACATTTGCTGAATTTTGAGTTTCTTGTAAGAGTTGCAGCCCTTGAACTTTTGTCTCTAAGCTTTACCTGAATCATTGACCTTGGTTTTTTTTCTAACGAAAGTGACACAGGGCTCCACTGAGACAAATCTTGGTAGGTAAATAGGAGTATCAGACTTGCTGTGGTTATCCTGATATGGAGACCTCTCATTCTGCCAGCTTCCTTCCATAGAAGATCTTTTAGACTCTTGCAAAACTTTAGATTTATTCTAGAGTAAGTGTTAATGCAGTTTGAAACACTATGGGATTTCTGGCATGTTGAATTACAAGTTTTGAAGCAACTTCTCCCTCTATGATAGTCCTCAAATCTCTCAGGACAGAAATTACAGCCTCTCTGGAGCAAGCATTACTGCCTTTCCCAAACCTGTCTGTCCTCTTCCTCCTCTGCTCTGCTCAGGAAGTTACCTGAGATGCGGTTTCAAAATGTAGCAAGTTTATATTGAATTTCTGTATGAAATTCAGAAAAACTTCTACAGCAGCACTGACATTTGCAACTTGGTAGTTGCATTATGTGCCAGCTCTTGCTCTGTTTTGTTGAACTCCTTGTGCTGTACTGTTGTTAAGTGCTTGTTCCATCTGACTGCCATTTTTCTCCCATAAATGGACAGTTAACATGGAGCCGTGGCAGTGGTGGGATAGAAGTTTACAGTTTAACTCCTTTTCTGTTTTTGTCATGAACTTAATAAACCTATCAGAGTTAGCTGAGGTGGTCATTTGGGTATGCTGTATCCATTACTGTAGGCTTTTATTTTTGACTTGCCTTTGCTGATTGTATTCAGGACAGTCCTTGTTAATACCTGATTCTCAGCATGTAGGATTTCTGTTGTCAGACTAAGTTTTAGGAAATGGTATTAACCACCAGAGCTTGAAAGTTCCCTTGCTTTTTAATGGGCCCACCATGTGTCTGTGTATTTGGGAACATTTTTTACAACCACAGTGGGGCTGAGAATGAGCCTGACTCAATTTTTGTTGAATAGCATGTATATTTGCAATGCTATGTCAGTGATATCTTATAACAACAACTTGTGTGGCATTGGGTAACCAGTTTAGGTGTTTTGAGAACTGTTAAAAACCATGTCATATCTTTAGTAGAGCATGTTTCAACTGCACCTTTGCAGCCATAAATAGTTATTTGAAATGCTTTCTTTTTTCATTTTTTAAGTGCTACTGTTATCAACTGAATTGGCTTATTTCAAGAATTCCTAAATATATGGTTTTCCTTGTCTAGCATAAATTCATGTTATTTAAAAAATTATAGGTAAAAGTTGTATTTATACAAACATTAATTCTTTCTTTTGTATTTTTTTCAGATTCCATTGCTTTTTATATATTTTCTTTAATTCAGTGTGTGAAAGTAATGAGAAACAATTTTCATAATAGCAAATACTTAATTGTCTGTCACTTTTTAGTATACTGAAACATCTTTCCCCATAGGAGAATCTACAAAGACATGTCTCTTAGTTTTGCCTGTTCAGCAAAATGGGTGTAACATACACGTGATTTGCAGACATGATCTTACCTACCTTCATTTGGTTTGATTTAATTTTAAAAGTTGAATACATCCTGTCTATTTTTCATCCTTATGTTAGATACAGGATGGAAGAGAATTTTAACTCCATTCCATGTAATGTGCATTTTCATTTCAGACAGCTAAGGAGAAAATAGGCTATGATAGGAATCTGGGAAGTGTTTCTCACTACCAGTAGTCTCACCTGCATAGTGTGAACACAGTAGCACAGTGTCAGCTACAGCATAGTAGTTCAGCCACATACTTTGTATATATTCAGATTGACCTGGGGCTTCTCCACAGTTTGTTCCAAGCATTTTGTTCCTCACTTCATCCTTCATCTAGTTTCTATTTTGAAAGCATACTTTATTTCCTTGAATGTAGAATTTAGACTGGAAATACTATCATGCTTCAAGTCCTGTAGGAACATTGCATTTATTGCTTTAACACCACGTATTGTGATCCACAACTCTTTTCTGTTAAAGTTAAGTAAAATAATACAGAATAATGCAAAACAATACAAAATCAAAGAAACTACCTGATCCTGACCTGAAGTCTTCATTCACATTCCATCTTTAATAAATATTAGGAACATTTCCTGGGGCTAATCATCATGTCAACAATTAATTACAGAGTTACTTGTTAGACAAATATTTGTTAGACATGAAAATATTTTAAGAATAGACATCTATTTTAAAGGCAGTGCTGATTTTTTTTAAATTTATATTTTGAAATGTATTTAGTACTTGCAAAATTCACTTGACATTTCTACCATTGCTTTCCATATAGTATCACACTGCCAAAAAGAAAAGGAATCCTAAAACCAACAGCCTTTGCACTTGTTTTTATCAGGTCTGAAAGTTCAAAAGTGGTGGATGCTTTGTATTTTGTTCCCTTAGTATTAGCATGTTAGCCCAGAGCCTTTCTGCAGCTACAGTCATTCAGGAACTGTTGCAAAGATGTAATGGGGAGCTGAATTTGGCCTGGAGTGTGCACTTGTTCTTTCCTCTCAAGAAACTGTTAAGCGTTGTTGTGGAACATTGGTCTTCCCTTTCCAAATACACCCTTGTTATCCTTGAAATATTAACATTTTCCCTACTAGAATATGTCATTTTTATTAGCTTTTTGTTTCTATCTCCAGCTTTTGCACATCAGTGGCTCATCCTGACTTTGAGTGAGTTCTGAGTACCCATAATCTTTGGAAGGGAGGATGAAGGCAATATTTTCTTTCCCTACTTAAGGACTGAAGGAGAAATCTTCTCATGCCAGAGCTTTGACTTCTCAAAACAGTCTTAAAAATGTGTTCTCTGTTCATCTTTCCAGTGGTTCCAATACCTAAAAGCTCTGTGATAGCTGTGCTGTCTGGAAACAAAGCCAGTTTTTCCCTCTTTGTCATTATAGGGACAGCTTTTGAGCTTCAAAAAATAGTCAGTGTCCACAGGGATTGGGGAAATAGTGGGTAAGTATTAGTAATCTGCATTAAATGGTATTAAAGTTATTCCTGGAAGATGAGAAGGAGATAATAATGGAACATGCAATTTGATTGTACTCTGGTTATCACTTACTGTACCTAAAATATTATCCCACAGCCTATGCATCCATACACATGGGAAATGTATAGGAGATGTCACTTGTGAAAAGGGATTGACTGGTATTAGTAAAGCTTTACTGTTAAGTACTAATTACTCACTGGTAGTGCATATCTAGGCAATAGCTTTGGGGAGTTTTCCCTCCTATTATTGATTACTGTTCCTTTAGCTAATATTTTATATATACATGTTGGAAGAAGAAATATTATTGAAGAGTAATAAAACAGTCAGTACTAAGAAACGATATTGTTTTTCTTGACAATACTTTTTAAAAAACAACCAGCATGAACCAGGACCATCTGCATGCTGAATTCAGGTTCAGTTCTTCTGCATGTAGCATCAAGCTGACCTTTTTGCTTTCTGTATTTACGCTCTGCAAACTACTTGCAAATGCAAACAATAAAACTGAGCTCACAGCTTGCCTTTTTTATTTGTTGTGGCTATATGCTGACCGGTGGAAATCATTACATTTATCTTAAAAGACAAGTAAACTACAAAAAAATTGGAACAATCTAGGCAAAAGCCATAGAGCCACTTTTTAAGTTTGTCCATTTTCTCTATATTCCTTTGTTTTTAACTTACGCAGCCTTTAAACTATAGGGCTAAAACCTTTGAGAATGAGTATCTTGGAAACTGCATGAGTTATTCTTCAGCACAAGAATAAGAAAAAAGTGAAACAACAGGAAAAAATAAAGAGCTTACAAAACGAGGGACAAGGACTGATCAGCAGAGAATGCTGTGGCTTTGTTGTCAGGAAGGGAATGCTGGGTAGAGATAACTGCCAAGGATAAAACTGCATTAGATCTTGCCAAAGAAATTGAAACAAATAGCAGACTCTTGACCCTCACACATAAAAGATAAATAAAAGAGAAGAAGTTAAACCACTGGGGGCAGTTTGCACTCTGTCATTCTGCTTCTCCCCCCCTTTTCTCCTTATTTTTAAACATTTATCTGCATTTACTAGTTCATTTCCAGTGTAACTTTGTCATTGTGACTGCAGAGTCTACTGTGTGTGTCAGCCTTCTGCCAGGGAGCCCTTGCTCTCTGAAATACCAGTTTCACAGAGTGAATGAGTCCCAAAGGGCAGCTGTATCCAGCCCACACCCTTCCCCGCTGTGGATACAGGCAGCGTTTGACAGCGACAGGGGACTAGCAAAGACTCATGTAGCCACCCCATTCCTGAGAGCCCCAGTATTTATCCTCCTGAGTGGCAGTTTCTCTCCAGTGCCAGGATCTACCCCTCAGCATGAAAATGGCTGGGGCATACCACAGGTCACCACTGGCATTTTCCATCTTGTGTGAGATCTCCTGCTTTATAAGCAAGAGAACTTCAGTTTTGCTGGGCAAGAGACTATCTTCTGTCATAGGAATAGTGTAGTCAGAAGTGTGATTAATGGCAAAAGGCACAAAGTAAAGACTACAGTAGCCCAGTTCCCCAGTGTTAGTTTACAGGTATAATCAAATTCAAAAGGGCCTTAGGAGTTCCTAAATGAAGTAACAAGTTCCTTAAGTCTCGACGATTTTGTCTTAATGATGTTTGAAAATCAAACTCTTCAACCTTCCTGAGCAGATTAGTGGCAATGGTATTTTGTTATAGGGGCTTTACTTGTTCAGTATATGTTAGTTAAGGTTCTCCTCAGGTGGACAAACAAGAATGGAAGGAAGAGCAGACACAAAAATGCCATGTTACAGCACCTGTTAATTGTGTAGTGCAGCTACAGAGACTTCATATTCACATCTTTATTTGTCTCAATGAATAATAAATAGTAATTAAATTACATGGAGATGGCAGTGAAGAAATATCAGCTGATGGATTATTCCTTCATCTTAGAAGAATCTTCTATTTTTAGTTTTTTTAATTAATTCCATTTTTACCCCATTCCTTTCGAACAGTGCTCATGTGAAAGTTGATGTATATATGCTGTGTTTGATTATACAGGACAGATATTTCATAATGGATTTTGTATACAATGTAGTCATTCATGCACATACATATTATTATAAACAAAACAGTATAAAGCTTCAGTATAACCAACTAACCATCAAAATAGATTGCATTTGCAGAAACTTAGACACCTTTCATGTCTCAGTGACATGCATAGCAGTGCAGGACAAGCCTAAACCACAAGCAGTCCTGGTGATATATATGCCATCCCTCAAACACAGCATTTCTGCCTCCCCACCCCTGCAACTAGTGGGGATGGGTTACACTACAGAAATCACCTAGTTCCTAATTTTTTTCCCCAGGAAAAAGGCAAGACAACTCAGCTGTCCTTCCCAAGTTACACCAGTCTTAAAAATCTCCTGGAATTCATCATGAAACAGGCAAAGTGTTCAGCTGATATGAGAACCACAATAAAAAGTGTCTTGTTGGTACACTTCCTTCAGTTCAACAGGCAAAGAACTCACTGAGAATTTAAATCTCATCGTCTGTGCTGGTGATCCACAAACCTCACACAATGTTTTAGAACATCAGGGATTTTTCAGTTGCTGTTTTTGGTTGGTTATTACTTAGAGAATTGTCCATTGATGTGACAAAAAAAACCCGAAACAAACAAAAAAAATCCCACATCCCAACCCAACCTGCAAAGGTTCAATTTTATCTCTTTGGTTTTTCAACAGATTTTTTTGTGTAACAAAAATTTCTGACTTTTAATATAACACAAACAATAAATAACATTAATTTTTTTAAAAAAGAAAGAGAGAGAGGAAAGTGGTACTGTGGCTTATGTAGAAAATTTGGAGACCAAGTTGTGTTTGTATTGCATGTTCAAGCATGATTCTTGAGTTTATGCCAGGTTTATAACCTCCCTATGCCAATTTCTCCAATACCAAAATGAGGATAATCAAAAATAGAAGGTCTGATATAAATAATTCCAAACTGATCAGAGATTTTCCATATTGTGGATTATCCAGTTTTTGGATTTTATTCTGGATGATGAGAAGGTATTCCTTATTACAGAATTACATTTTATCATTATGAGAAAATGAGGAGAAAATGGGATGGAATTGACTATTTCCCCTAATGTTGACCACTTCAAAGCTTTTACCAAGTTTAGTACTGAGCAGGTTTTTCTCATGCCCCTGTTTTTTAGGTTGTGCTGTTGATGGGCATCCAACCCCAAACATCACCTGGCTTTACTCTGGTAAGCCTCTCAGTCTGCAACATCAACTCCTGGCAGCAGGACGGATTCTTCAGATACTCAATGTCAGTGATTTCACTGATGGTGAATTCAGCTGCCTTGCTCAGAATGAGGCTGGCTCACTCACACAAGTAATGTCCCTGGCTATACAAGGTAACTCTTCAGTTTTAGTCATTTCACCCTGGAAAGCCCTTGTCGTGGGCTTCCCTGCGCTGCCTTTCTCATTGTGAATTTCTCCCCTCTGAAATCATCACCACTCATTCACCACGGAAAAAGATGTCTTAATAATTTATTGCCATGGATATAGATTTGCTGAACTACTGGGTACCTTACAGTGTCTTAGGCTTTACTTTACCAAAATGACACCAGATATTTCTTCCCTGCTGAGTGTAAAACACACCTTACTGATTCAAGTTGTACCTACACTGAGCCTGGACAATTTTCTTGTCCAGAAATTCAAGACAGAGCTGGCAGAGTTTAAACCCTTAAACCAGAAGCTCCTCTATTAATACATGAAGGTCAGTGTCTCATGGTATCTGCTTCCTTGAAAGCTCTTCCCTTGTAAAAGTTCTGGAACTGTTATTGTTATAGTTCTCCTAGAAATAAGACAAAGGCAATAAAGTCACAGAACACTGTGGTGCATCTGAGTTGGAACAGAATATGCAGCTTTCATTACTCCAATTGTCAGTGATGGAGAGGTGAAGAATCCAACTTTTCCTTCAATTTTGTAATAAAATTTAGAGTGTGTTGCAACCTCCACATTTATCTTCAGGATAGATTACCTGAGTGAACTGTCTGGTAAGAGACACAGTGTTTCAAGGTCATAGAGTCATAGATACTGCTGGGAACTACAGCTAACTATATCTTCATTAAATAACACATCTTTAAAGTACAGATGCTTACTAGTATCTGGCTTCACTTAACTGCCATACCATGTTATTAACCTTCCATGCCTGATGCTTCTAAGCACCAAAAAACTGGATTTGTTATACCAAAGGAAATCAGGGGTTTGAACCATGTGCCTTGCAGGGAATAGGGTAGCTCCTTTTCGCTGAATCCCTGTATTTCATCCTGGAGAGCATCTTCAACTCTCTCATTTCTAATTAAACTGCTGCTGTCAGTTTTTCAGTGTTTACATGCCTCTCCCACATTTCCTGGCAGAGTACCGGTGGTCGGCGGACAAGCTGACAGCTTGTTCAGCTTCCTGTGGCCACAGAGGGCAGCAGCTGCCCCAGCTGAGGTGCTTGCTGGACGGGGCCGAAGTCAACACATCCTACTGCAGAGAGACACCCGAGCCACCCCTGCAGCCCATCGCATGCAACAGGAGAGACTGCCCTTCACGGTGCGTCTGTAAAAATACCTTACCTGCAGTTAAGATGCGCTGGAAGAGTTGCTTGTGCAGGACATCACACCACTGCAGCTTCTCTGGTGCATGTTTGGAGAAGTCATGGCTAAAAGGGAGTTTTTGAGTGCTTAATCCAGACAGCTGGGATTCTGTAGCAATATTTGTGGAAGACTTTGACAGTGCAAGGTAGAAAAAGAATTCACAGCTTGCAATGTCTTGTCCAGTCCCACCCTATACTGGTTATAAATACCATGTCTGTTCTGAGCACTGAACATATGGAAATTTTGTCACCCAAGAACTGCAGAATCATCTCTTTTTTGTGTTACGCATGGCTTCATAGCAGTTTGCCCCAACAACATAACAGACAAGAAGCTAAGTTAAGCAGCTATTTTGTGATTTTATTCTGAGTTCTTTTGTTGCCTGAACATCAATATGGACAGGACTGTAGCTGTAGCTGCAGCTGAAAAGAATTCCCTTAGCAGGGTAGAAATATCTTTTGTAAAATAGGCACATCTCATCAGATCTGGTGGACATTAAGGAGGCTGAGTTCTTCCTCTTTTTGGAGTCTGCTACCTTGTGGTTATCTTGGAATTGTAACTCTCTGCCCTTGTAGTCCCCTGGTTTTCACTTACTGCTTAACACAAATGAGCCAGGACAACTTGTAAAACTTCTGGCTACAACTAGATCTTCCTCTGGCACATCACAAGTACTGTGTGCAATTTTTGACCCCTCACTACAAGAAAGAAGAAGGAATGAGAAGCTGGTGAAGGATCTGGAGCACAAGTCCCATGAGAAGTGCCTAAGGGAGCTAAGGTTGTTAACCTTGGAGAAAATGGGTCCCAGGAGACCTTATCACTCTCTACAATTGCCTGAAAAGGGGCTTTAGTAAGGTGGGGGTCAGCCTCCTCTTCGAAGTGAGAAGTGATAAGACCGAAGGAATCAGCCTCAAGCTGCACTAGGAAAGACCTAGATTAGCTGTTAGGGAAAATTTCATCATGGAAGGCGTTGTCAAGCATTGGAACAGTAAGCCCAGGGACGCAATTTAGTTGTCATCCTTGGATATACTTAAAAGGTGTGTAGACACAGTGCTTTGGCTGGTGGTATAATGGTGGACTTGGCATTGACATTGCTGGGTTAATGTTTGGACTTGATGATATTAAAGGTCATTTCCAACATAGATGATACTCCAACTTAACCCCACGCAAACTCTTTNTCTCCTTTATTTCCAGAGTTATGTTTCAGTATACAAGCACTTAAAAGTAGTGAGCATCTCAAGAGAAATTTAGTACAACTTCCCTCATTCAACAGCGACTTGGGACTTTTATTTAAAAAAGACTGTCTAAGCTGAGGCAAGGAGAGGTGCTAAGCAACCTGATGAGAAGTAGCCAGATTCACCACTCTTGCTGTGTCTTGGGTATATTGCAAGTTTCTGTTTAATTACCTTTTAAAATATATTCCTACTCTTTGCAGGCAAATGTTTTCTGAGTTGCCAACTGAGTCATAAGAACGAAACCACGAGAGATTTGATGAAATATGAAACCCGCTCATTAGCAGCAGTTTTCCTTGCTGTTGACAATAAATTCCATAGGAATGGTTTATGTTTTTTTATACCTACACTGAAGTGTAACACAACCCCAAATCCTCCCTCAGCTCCTGAGAAACAGCTGAGATGTAAGCTTGGAAATAAAATTTGATTGACATGAAGACCAGGGTTTTATAAGCAGTGCGGAAATTGCAGGTTCAACCTCACCAAACTGCATGAAAAAGTACCAGTGTTCTTGTTCTCCCAGTTGGGAATATACTTTCTGTGACCACTGGAGTTAATCACCCACAGAAGACAGAGAAATAGAAACGGATGTCTCTCTATGGGACTGGAGAATGTCTATTGCCTATTTTGTCAAGTAATTATAAACACTGCTGGTGAGGGACGTGATAGGCAGTATTTTGCTCCCAAAACCACACAAATCCTGCCAAGTATCCAGAAACTTAATGAAGCACACTGCTGGCTTGATGATAAAACTTCAGAAAACTAGCAGTCAGTTGCATTTTCCCCATTCCTACCTAACACTATGAGTGTTTCACCTAATGATCCTTACAATGACAAAATGTATTAGACTATTATTTTCTATTATTTACAACCTTTTAGTTACTTGGAATGGATTTTAAATCAGAGGTTCAAAGCCCCAGCCTTAGCTGGTGAATGTAGGGTCTGAGCTCGAGAGGAAAGAACGGTGTCCTTCTTTCCCTGGCCGAACTGTTTCTGAGCAATGTTCAGGCTTTTCTGGATTATGCCAGCTGTCAGGGTTGCAACAGAGGAGGCAGGCACCAGCAGGACCCAGCAGGCTTTTGGCTATTCTCTCACAAGTTTGAAGTGGCCTGTTAGATACTCCAGCAGTTACACAGAGATAGTTTTTCCTTCTAAGGAGTGCTATTGGGCTTCTTCTAGCATTGTGACTGTAGCTTGTGACTGAGGCCTCCATGGCACTGTGGTGTAAGAGCAGACTTGCCCAAACCCTGTGTCAGGGCTACAGGTATTTATTGAGCCTCTAAAAACAGCTTTAACAGCTAGAAAATTAATTCTGGGCCCAAAGAGCCTTGAGAAAGATAGACTAATGAAAAATTTGAAGTTTTCTCAGCTTTCATCTTCTGAGCAGTTTTCAGTTAAGACTATGGGAGGCTGAGACACTCAGACATTCCAGGATCACACTCTAAATGAGCCAACACACTGTTGCCTATCTTTGGTCCCTGTTGATGCCAAGGATCCTGCAGACAGTGGCACGTGCCTGCTCCCTGACCTGTCCTCCTTTCTCTCTCTCTCAGGTGGATGGTAACCTCCTGGTCTCCTTGCACGCGGAGCTGCGGCACAGGCATACAGACACGGCGAGTGACGTGCCAGCGCCTGACAGCGAAAGGCAGCTCTGTCCCAATGTCAAACGAGGCTTGTGCACAGCTGTCCAAGCGCCCTGTCGACACACAGAGCTGCAACAGGCAGCCCTGTGTTGAGTGGGCAGCCTCCTCCTGGGGCCAGGTAAGGAACAAAGTAGCATTCCAAGGGCAGTCCCATAGTGTGGGCTGGAAAAAAGAGACAGAAAATGAGGGTAGTGATTTTTCAAGTTGGTTACAGTTTGCAGGCTTTTGAGGTGGCTGCCAATATGTTCAGCTCTTTCTTTCTGTATATGATGCACTGCCTGCTTGGATTTCTGTAGCTTCTCACAATCACTAGAAATGCCACTCATGAACAGGGCTTTTACTGCAGACACCTGTGTCCTCCAGCAGAGGTGTGCGGTTCCTTGTTACAGTGATTAGTGACACATGTGGGAAATAGCCTTCTTCAAGTCTTAATTCCCCTCACCAGCCAGTGAGAGTACTTCAGTCTTGGCTGGCTGGAGTCAGGATTGATGATTGTGATAAGGTTGAGGCAGGAGGACCATATCATAATTCAGTTTTACAAAGTTGATGAAGTTACCTGAGAATACCAAAAAGTGTGAGCTTTCTTCACTTGCTTCATTATGAAAGGCAGAATGGAGCTCTAAAAGCATTTTCAAACTACTTCCTGCTGTTTTGCAGATCTTCAGATTCTCCCTTAGCAGATTGCATTGCATAATTTTTTTTTTTTTTTTACGTTGGCAGTAAAAAGTGCCTTCAGCTACTAGAACATTTTATTTTTCACTATTTGAAAATACCTTCATTTAAATCTTGAAAGGTGACTGAGTTATTGTATTATAAGTTAAGCTTGTAATTATCGCTTACATCAAAGAAAATTTTCACTCCCTGTGGAATTTCAGGAAAGGACTGGATCATCTTTGCAAAAACTGTTATGGGCTTTATTTTCTCCCATGACATCATACTCAGCTGAGACAATCAGATGGTTCAGAATTAATTTCTGAATTTTAGACCTAGTCTCTGTTCATTATCAGGTAATATTTCCTCTACCTAGCTTACAAAAAGAAGGTTGAGTTCTACATGGTTGCATACTGCCCAGTCTCCAAGCCAGAAGACTGTCACACATAGCTAAGAAGTGTAGTGATCAACTTTCCCAGTTCACCGAGAAAATAAACAGCCTGCCTGCTCTACCCCTATCTCTGGAATTAGTTCCTTTCCTTCATTTAATGTTCTTGGTATTTTGTTCTCCACTCTGCAATTCCATGGTGCTTTTAAGCTAGTGACTCAGGCATGCAGGTGATGAGAACTACTGGCCCCTGCAGATATCACAGAAATGCTCCAGTGAATGACATTTCCAACAACACAGTTGACAGGAAGCAGCTGTAAGCCTGGCAGTCACTGCTTGTCTCTCCCAGTTGTCAGAGAGGGAAGAAACAGCAGGAGGAAGAGTGTATTATTTGCGGAGTGCATGGTAGTGTGGAACAGGGCTCCAACTGAAGAGGGAGAGGAGGTGGCAGAGGGATTGGTCAGCAGCCATCTCCTGGCAAAAATTCCTGCTTCACACTAATGACCCCTTATTCAACCCTCAGTTTGTTCTCAGATATAATTTCCAGATACTTAGAAAACTAGTTTCCTGAAAGTTGGAAATTACATCCTAAAAGTTGATGTAATTTTAAAATAGCACAAGTACATGCTTCATACCTATACCAAGTTATGTTTTAATCAAAGGAGAGGATTAGGAGAGTTAAACTGAAATGTAATTCTTTAGTTTGAATATGTTAGGATAGCCTCAATTTTAGAGTAAGCTTGCATATCTTTTGTGCTTCTCATGCTTCCTGCTTTTGTTTATTGTCCTTCAATGCTTTTAAATTATTAAATGGAGTGGAATATGTCCTGGATTCAATGCATTCTTAGTTATTCGGCCAATTCACGTGCTGCAAAATGCACAGTAAAAGTAATGTATTGAGATTTCCTGTATGGATCATAGACTCTTGGCTAATGGCATGAGAGCATTTAATTTCCCCTAACAGATGTATTTAAGATTAAATTATTGAAGAGAAGAGGTAATGAATCTACAGAACAGATACAGAAATATAATTTAAATGCTGCCAGAGGAAAGTGAGGTAGAGCAGAAAATGACTTCACAGTCAGCCTTCAAAGCCTGCAGAGGTTCAGAAAGCAGCTGAAATCTCAACAGTCTCTGAATGGCAATATGCACTGTATTTCACTAGCAATTTTATAAAAATGAAACTTGCCCTGTGTTTTACCTCCCCTAAGTGAGTCTTCTGTGTTCCCAGTGTAACGGGCCTTGCATTGGACCACGACTGGCTGTACAGCACCGACAGATATTTTGCCAGACCAAAAATGGGACTCCTGTGTCATCTGATCAATGCAGTTCCTTACCAAGGTAGGGCAGAAATGTTTTATGTCAGAACCCACCTTTTCAGAGATACTCAGTGGACTGGTGACTTAACTGAAAACTTATGGGCTTCCCTTATGTAACAAAGAGGTCATGCTGCAACTTGTACAGCAATGGATAACAAATCTTAGCAGGCTTATAGCCCAGACTTCCCTATTTGTTCCTAGGAGCTTCAGCCCAGTTGACCAAAAACTGGAAAAACTATGCATGCCAAATCCTGAAGGCAAGGCTGTGTTATGTCTTCTTAAAGTGCCAGTCTTCTCACTTACTTAAACACAAACTCCAACAGAAAAAAAAGGGGTCTCCACAGGTTTTGTTTTCCTGCAGATAAATTCCACTGTCAGCATTGTAAAGGCATTTATTTACTTTGCGTGAGACAGGTAGGTAAATCATGACCGATCATGACTGAATATTAATGTAACTGGCTTGTTGGCTCACACTCATGCTTTCCACTACCTGTGTGACAAATAGATATGAACCAAGTGTGCCTAAACATCTTCTGTGAGATTATCTTGAAAGAAAAAGAAGGGTTTCAGAGAACTGGTTCTGTTCCCACTGGCTGTAAAGCCATAAAAATGTTACAAAATCCTGCTGGACAACATGGGCCAGCACTCATTTCACCTTTCAGGTTTGGCCCTTTGTGGAGAGGGCATTTCAGCCAAATTCTCAAACAGTTCAAATGGTCATTTAGCCTGGTGTTGGTATACCAGTATACACCCACTGAGGGTCTGGTCCTCGAGAGCAGTCCAAAACTGCTGGCATCACCTTGCAGCTTTTGAAGATCTGATCTGTCGAGTGCTCTGTGTGAATTACCTTTGGGATATGTAATGTTTGCTATCCCTCCCTCCCTCCCGCCCACAGGCCATTGAGCACCCAGAACTGCTGGACTGATGTCTGTGGTGTGCACTGGAGGGTCAGCCTATGGACCGTCTGCACGGCTACGTGCGGAAACTACGGCTTCCAGTCGCGGCGCGTGGACTGCGTGCACATCCGCACCAACAAGCCCGTGATGGAGCACCACTGCTCCTGGAGGCCAAGACCAGCAAACTGGCAGCGCTGCAACATCACACCCTGTGAAAACGGTACTTTGCTGAGAGGAGGGGAGGCTTAGTGGTGCAGGAGTAGGAAAGAAGGGAGAGTCGTCTCTCAGAAACACACCACTGACCTTGCAGATGAGCATCCTGGGGAACCTCCAGCCCAGATCTGTGCAAAATCCAGTGTCTAAAGCTCAGCATCCCAGAGAGGAATGCTGCTCACTGTGGAGGCTTTTGACAAGTGTTAGTGCCAGGATTGTGTCCCCTAGCAGCATGAGAAATAATGCATACAGTCTTCTGGAGCAGGTCCAGAGTAGGCCACCAAGTTGATCAGAGGGGTGGAGCGCCTGTCGTTTGACAAAAGGCTGAGGGAAATGGGATTGTACAACCCTGTTTTTAAGTGACCTACTTGTGGCCTTTCAGTACCTGAAGGGAACTTAGAAAAAAGATGGAGCAAGACTATTTACAAGGCCATGTAGTGGCAGAACACGGGGGAATGAGTTCAAATTGAAACAAAATAGTTTTAGATTAGATATGAGGAAGAAATTCTTTACTGTGAAGGTGATGAGACACGTTTCCCAGAGAAGTTGTGGATGCCCCATCCCTGGAGGTTTTCAAGAACAGGTTGGATAAGACTCTGAGCAACATGGTCCAATGAAAGGCATCTCTGTCCACAGCAGGAGGGTTGGAACTAGATGATCTTCAAGGTCCCCTTACAACGCAAACTATCCTATGATTCCATTATTAACTTTCTGTAATTGGTACAGACAGAAAGAAAAACAGACATCGCAACCAGACTTATGGCTGTAGTCCAAATCCAGTGGGTAGGTGGATGACTGGAAATCCTGTAGACAACACCGCTTTTTTTCATATTACAAGCAACAAATTTGGCCTGCCAGGGGACTAAAAAAGATACTAATTTTAAAAAATTGAATAAACACAACAGACAATGAGCCTGTTTGTAAATTATGCTCACATCCTCTGTCTTGCAAGCCAGTTTCTTTGCAATCATTGCTGATGAGTAGCAGAACCCACATGTGCTTGCCTATATTCACACCAGCTCTGATTCTCCCTCTCAGCAGAGACAAAGTGGACTGTGTAAGTCCAAACTCATGAGTTTGGGAGGCCCTAATGGGAGCTGAAGCAATGAGGGAGATTACAGGTATCAAACAGGACCTTTGCTGACACTGCAGACTCTTTCTGCTGTGCAGAAATGTTCCAAACCTGAAGGTCTTTCAGGAATACCAGACAGTTTTCCAAACTAAAAAGCAGGAGCCTGTGGGCCTCAAAAACTGTACAAGTGATACCAGAACCTAAGCCCTAGGGGAGTTCAAAAGGTGTCTTGACATATTCATGCTGGGTGATTTATGACCTGTGAAAAAAACAAGACAAATCCCGGTCAGCTGGGGTGACACTCCCACACACTGGCTCTTCAAATGTGGAAAGCTGGCCAAGTGTCTCTGAGCTACTCCATTAATACTTGGTTTAGTTAATACAGTTTCATTTTGTTCTTCGTCTTTGGTTTCACTGTTAGAAAACACCTAGAGCCTCTCTAAAATGCTGGTAGATGATAAACTGACCATGTTGGAGCAGCCTCAGAAACCATTTCCCCAGGCTCTGAAAGTAAATGTTGCCCACCAATTCTTCATTGATCCTGTGGACGTGCAATCCACATTCAGTCTTTGCAGCAATTCAAGCTCATGCGCACAGTAAGACCTTCCAACACAACGGTCCTCCTCTTGGCCACCCAAGGATATATATTCTCAGGTAAGAAATCCTTTGTTCGTAACTTCATCACCATTTCTTCTTCTTGTTTCCCCTTTGGCAGTGGAGTGCAGAGACACCACAAGATACTGTGAGAAAGTGAAGCAGCTCAAACTCTGCCAGCTCACCCAATTTAAGTCACGTTGCTGCGGAACTTGTGGAAAATCTTGAAGACAGACGAAATGAAAATGGAGGAACAAGGGGATCACAGTCTTTTCTTCACTGAGCAAAGGCTTTTGCAGAAAATACAGATGGATGGAATGATTTTTTTACATTTTATTTATTTATTTCCCTTAAAAAAAACCCCAAACCTTTAACAAATCATTGTTGTAAAGGAACATGACAAGTTTTCCCTTCTATGAATCTGGGAGACAGAATGCAAATAAACATGGTCATGAGAGTAGACCACAAAGAGAGACCCATGACAACAAGAAATGGGTATGAGAGGAGTGCGTGTGCATGCCTGCAGGACACACCAAGAGACAGGTGAGGAAGAGGAACAGAGTCAAAACCTAGCATCATATTAAAGAATCACAGAATCATCAAGGTCAAAGGATATCCTCAGGGTTATCTAGTCCAACCATGAACACTACCATATCCATCCCTAAACTATCCCTGTGTGTCACATCCAGACTCTTCTTGGACAGTACTCAGAGATGGTGACACCACCACCTCCCTGGGCAGCTTAATCCAATGCCTAGCCACCTTTTCAGTGAATATTTTTTTCTAATTTCTAATCTGAGCCTCCCCAGAACAAATTGAAACGTGGCAGAAGAGGCTGACGGTCACCTCATTACAACCTCCTTTCAGGCAGTTGTAGAGAGCAATGTGGTCACCCCTAAGTCTCCTCCCAGCTAAACAATCCCAGCTGCCTCAGTTGTTCTTTACAGGATGTGTCTTCTAGATCTTTCCCCAGTTCCGTAGCCCTTCTCTGGTCGTGCTCCAGCACCTCAATGTCTTTCCTGTAGTGAGGGGCCCAAAACTGAGCATAGCATTTGAGGTGTGGCCTCACCAGTGCCAAGTACTGGGGGAGAATCCCTGCTCTGGTCCTGCTGGTCACACTATTGCTGGTACAGGCCAGGATGCCAGTGGCCACTGTGCACCTGGGCACAGCTGGCTCATGTTCAGCCAGGTGTTGACCAGCACCCCCAGATCTCTTTCTGCTGAGCAGCTCTCATCTCTCTTAGACTACCTTGAGAACACAAGCATGTGATTTTGCCTTATAAGCTTATTTGTTACATCCATTTGTTTCCAGTTTGAACTTGTGAGGATTGGGGATTGAAGGGTTGCCCTCAGCACAGAGGTGCAGCAGTAGTGCTAATAATAGACCAGCAAAAGGAGAACAAGTATAATCTGCTTGACAGACTCTAGTACAAACATGCAAACACTGTTCCCTAGAGAGCATAGGCAGGAAAGATAGAAATTGTACATGATAAACAGGAGATACTTTTCATATACTGCATCCTACTGACACTTATTTAGAAAAAAGAGGTACTATTCCCAAAGTTCTCCTATACTTTCAGACCTGGGGTTTTGGAAAAGAACTTGAGGAAGTTTGTTAATTTCTCCTTCCTGGCAGCCAAGCCTTTTGGATAACTGGCAGAAAAGAGCTGTATTCTGATTTTTCATGGTTCTTACTACTTAGTTGAAACAGAATGACTTTAACATCAGCCACACTGGACTAATGCAAATAATGTCTAAGAAACTTGCTCCCCTCCAGCTGCCTCCCACAACAAAATAGGTGCTATAAAGTAGATCTTTAAGTCCATGAATAACACTCCAAAGGAAAAGTCTAAAAAATGAGACTCAAACATCACACTCACAGCATGATTTTGCATGCAGACTGTGAGTCTTTCTTCCTGGCCAGCTGCAGTGGATATTCAGCCAGTGAAGTTCTGCATGATTTTAGTTCCTAGGTATTCTCTCCTCTGCACAGAAAAAAAAATTAAAATTAGAGGAAATCTGCAAAGAAGAGAGTTTGAGAATTGTGGAATTTTAAAGGAGAACTACCAGATCTCAGGTTTTGTTTCAAGACTATCTCTAAATAAAAGACTTGGTTGTGCCTCTCCTGTAACTCTGTTGGGGTTAGTGCTTTGTGATATATAAATGAAATAATGTTCAAGTTCTGCTATGCTACAGCTTTCATGACATGTGGATTTTTCAGTAAAACTGGGAGGTCCATTATTGAGGTCAGTGACAGGTTCATGACATTAAACTGTCTCAAATTGGCTTATTTCAAAACACATCTAGGAGTGAACACTCTTGGTAGAAATGGGTCTTCAAAAATAAGCATCAGTGCAACTTTTTATTTAAAAAAAAAGAATAATTACTTTCTGTATATGTAAATGTATATCTTTTCTGTATATTTATTTGGATTTCTTGTATAAAAAGTGCAATATTAATAATTGTACATTATTTTGTCCAGATAAAACTATTTTGGTTTTTTTAAAATCTCCCCAGAATTTTGTTCCTCTAAAATCGACAGTAATAGTGTATTTCTCTTAATTTTAATGACATTTGCATTTAATTGGGGATCTGCTTCACTGTGCACAGAGTGCTTTATAGATTATGACATAAGGGAGGGATGATGTTTTTAACTTGTGAAATTATAATTATGCATGGAATGAAGGATAATTCCTTAATAACATAATAATAGCAATGATGATGATGACGATGTGATGGATATTTTTGATACATTATTTAACAAAATGCAGCAAGAGGAAGTATTTTCTTTTGTATAAAAGCAAAATATGTTCAAGCTATCACATGTTCCATTATATCTGTGTAACTGCACAGGATAAACACAAAGGATCTGATCTGGAGGGGTCACTGTGTTTTCTCTGCACAGTGTGGATTTAATTTCACATGTCTGTCTTCTGAATTGTGACTTGGAAGCATCTCAGTAATATAAGGATTACTGGTTTTTTTTAAAAGGATGCTTTCCTTCTCTAAAGAGAAAATAAAACAGCAAATTTGTATTTATATAACTTTTTGTACAAGTAATTCAGGTTACTTATTTAACTGCAGCTGTCTGACGTGTTGTTTTTTAATATTAAAAACAAAAGCCAAAGTAGCAAAGCTGTTGGAGTTCTCTGTCCTTATTCAATATTATGATAGCAGCACATACCTGTTACACAAAGTACACATGATGTACCTGTCTTGGGGAAAAAGGATGTCTTATCTCCTTTTTAAAAGTCTCCAGCCATTAAGATTCTGCACTCTGTCTTGGAGATATGCTTTAATTCTCCATTTGCCTTGCTTTATTCTTTTTTGCTAATGGTTTGCCCCTATAGCTCTTGCAGAAGTGTAAAGCTGGTCCAAGAACCAAGAAGATCAATAAAAGTACACTCCTTTTTTTAAGCAGCAATGCTTCAAGACATAACTTTCCTCAGCAATCTGTGGCTTGAAGTAACACCTGTTAATTCAGTCTTTCCTTACAGGTTGCTGCTGCCTTCCATAATGAAGCTGCCAGCTACTTGAAGGATCAGGTGTGTGTACAGAAAGAATTGTGATAATGGTCTGAATCACAAGGGGAAAGAATTAAAAAATAATACAGCAAAGAGCATTTTTTCTTAACAAAGAAAAAAAATTAATTTTGAAAACTAAGCTGTTGCCCTTTTCAAACAAACAATATGTCTCCGCTAAAAGGGAACAGAAATTTTGCTCTGATTTATTGACAGTTTCCTTTGTATGATGTTCCTGCAGATGTTTTTTAGATACCTTAATTGCAAGCAAATAACACCTTACACAGACAAGCAAGTCAAAGACCAGACCTAAGACTTCCAAGCAACACTATTCAAGGCAATGGGAATTTCATCATTCATTTTCAGTAAAGCAAGTGTAGAAGCTGTTGTATGTGTAAAATGAAAAACAGGTTTGCATATATTCTCAAAAGAATAATTATTGTCTCTATGCTTATGGTTTTCGTTACTAGTCAAGACAAAAAGCATTTAAAATCAAGCTTCCAGTTTTGTTCTCCTAACTAATTTTCCTCACAAAAAAAAAACAGTTCTGGAACAAACAGAAGAATATCGTGCTGAAAGGTTCCCCACAGATCTACTCCCAGCCCCTCTTAAGTGACAAGGTAAGCAAAACTGAACTATTTCAGGCATCAGTGTCTGCATGCATGATCTCAAAAAATAGAAGCCATAACCAGAGTTTTCCAAGGTAACCTCTAGCTAGAAATTTTTTCCTGCTCTCTAGATGCAGTTATATGGACTGCAGTTGGAGCTTGTATAGTTTTTAATTTAGGATTCTTCTTGCAAACTACCTTATCAAACAAAAAGGCCATACTGTTTGTTTGACGCTCCGACATTGATTCATAAATAAATTCAGTTATTCTAAATCAGTGTCACCTGACACTTCTATTTGTAGAAGAACAGAAGAAGGTCAACCAAAAGCTTACCCTTTTCTAGACTTTCAGAACCATAAAATTCCTCAAAAGTTTGTAATGTCAGCTTTCAACAAGTATCTGATTATTTCAGCCAGCAGTTGAGCAAATAAGCTTCATTCAATCAGTTACCTAACTTTTAACAGAGATGCTTTCAAAGTCTTTTGAATGTCAAATTTGCTCCCAGACCAGCAGTGTATGCAGATGGGAAGCTCAGAACTGCTAATGCTAACTATGGTAGTACATATTAACTGCAAACTACAGCTTAGGGATCACCAATTTAACCATTGGCTTCATCCTCTTTTTTAAAGGTATGTATATATATTTATCAATATGTTGTGTATTAACTGCCCAGTTCTGCAGAAAGTAAACCAAAAAAACACCTGTCAAATACTTGAGTTTGAACAAAATTGAAGGAGGGTAGAATCAGATCTCCTTCTTATGCTGAACTTACACATTTCTCACACCAAAAGCATACCAATTAATCATTATTTCACCTACATTGCTTTTCATCATCTCCAGCTAACATCTCCTCTCCAGTCAGTCAGAATCAAATCTAAAATCTGGTTGTATGCATAATCATTTTAATATTTTTAATACTATTTTTTCACTAAGGCATCTCAGTAATTGCAACCCAAGTTATCCAGATTTATAATGGGTAAAGACACATATCAGCACCTCCTTTTCCATTTGAAATACTTATTTCTGTTTTCACCTGTTTTTTCACTGAAGTACAATACTTGTTTCTCCACCACAGGCATCATTCTTGTCTCACAGGGTGCCTCCACACTTGCCCAGACACACATCAATTGACAGGTCAGGCTAATTTTGGCTAAATCCGTGAGATTTTAGGAGGGATGCAGCACAGCAGGCAGGACTGCATCAGCAGAGGCCTCAGCTGAACAGAGACTGAGGAGGAGACTCCTCTCTGCAAGAAGAGCAAATTTGGGTTGCACTTCTCTATCCTTCCTGCCAACACACTTTAACTCATAGGAGAGGGAAAAAACAGAAAAGCAAGACTTTTGTCTAGCCTTTAAAGCCTTTGCAAAGAAAGGCTTTATATTTGTGTAGCTATAAATAAAAGAATGCTATTTTATGCAGCTAAAAGGGAAAGGGACAACAGAGGTTTGCACTCCAGTTACATATAAATACTCTTTTTTTAAAGCAGTGGCAGGATGTGAGCAATTCCATAGTAAGCATGTCGTTATGCACACATGCTTAGGGTGACATGGGCATGGGAAATCACTCACTACATTCTTTAATACTATAAAGTAGTCTTCTGCTTCAAGATCTTGAATGGTTTGTATACAAACTCCCTGGGGACAGTGGGAAAGCACAATAATGAACCAGAAGAATCACACCAAACAGGCCATGAACAGCCTGCTTTCTGAGTGAGGAGACAGCATAGATTTCTCTTCTCTTAAGGAAGTGCTTAATGGCTGGACTGAGGAATAGTTTATTTTGGGCTGTATGCACACTTTCCCCCACCCTTTTCAACATGCTGGTTGGTTTGGGGTTTTTTTTTTAAAGCATAAATTATTGGTTTGAATAAATGTCCAATAATGTTGGTGGATGCTTGTTAAAACACTTCACCTTCTGAAACACTCATGGAGTCAGTTTTCAAGTAATAGCATACAATCTAGTGATTTTATTACCAAAAAAAGAAAAATATCACTGTTAACCCACTACATACAAATAACAGAAAATTAAATCCAGCTGTGCAGGGAGGATCTCACAGGCACTTTTTTTGTTTTTTTTTAAAGCAGAGAGCAAAGCAGAGGAAGGGTCTGCTTGCCCAGCATAGTATGCTTGAGCTTGTGTGATGGTGTTTGGCAGTGCCACATGAGCCCTCTCACCAATCTGGGGACAGCTCACACCAGCAAGCACAGAACTAGTGAGCTAGTGGAAACAGAGAACACAGAGGTGAATGCAGCATTGCCTTTTTTAGAGCTACTCTGTTCCTTCTCTTCTGAATGCAGCCAAAAACCTCTGTGGGACAGACATGCAGCCAGATAGAGAAGTGAAAATCAGATTTCCCCAAAGTAGTATTTCCCGAAAAGACGAGAAGAGGGGCACAGGTCATCAAAGCAGCGCTTCCGAAGTGGGAGGAAGGCAGCAAGATACTACTACAGAAGACAGAAGAGTGATTTTTAGAGGGATCAGCCAAAAGTGAACTCTGTTAAGAATATTCATTATGGAAGTTTCCTATCCCAGTGAACTCAGTTCTCTGCCCAAACGCCCCTTTCCAACTGAGATAACACAGATCCCTTAGGGAGATCATATCTGTGCCTCAGGAAAGATAATTTCTTTGTCTTCCAAATAAAAGGTTTGCTTTTTCACACAATAAATTCAGCTGCTTCCTGCCTCCTGAATACCATGCCCAGGATCTCTATTGCTTTTCTCTGTGATATAAACACACTCAGTTCTTGCTGAAGCATACCACTTATCTTTCAACACTTCCTCCATCATCCTGAAACACTTGAGGTGCTGACAACTGACTCTCCTTAGTAATCTATAGTGTTGGGTGAAGCCCTTTTTAGAATTTGTGGTGGTAAAGTTTTCACAAATTTGCTGCCGGTTCATTTTTCTATATCATAAGTACATAATTTATTAATTTTTTTAACCTCTCACCTATTGCCAAGTGCAAACCTTCTCCTGATGAGATGCCTCCTGCAGATGTAAGGCACTGGGGTTGGCAGTCCTTGCAAACACAGGTGGTTGAAAGGCTGATGTAATGCAAGTCAAAACTGAATTGATTATTTATGTCCCCCATTATTACATGTAACTTTCTTTTGGAGTTGTTTCATTTTGTTTCCCACTGAAAACAGATGAATTAAGTAATTTTGTTCAGCTTTTTCCCAGTGAAGAACTGTAGTGCTGCCTTCCTCCTGGCTAAGAAAACATTCATAACCTTCTATCAAGCTGCACTTCTAAAATTTAATTTGCACATGTCTCTTTAATTCAGCTTTTGTGCATAAGACTTGCTAAACAGATTGTGCTTTGCCTGGAGATAGTAGTGTTGGTGAGTACACCTCTTGTGTATTTTCAGGGATGCAGGTAGAAGCTATCCCTGCAAACAGCCTCTGCAGTGTACACACACAAAACTATTCCTGTTCATAAGTGACATTTGGCATTGACAACAGCCACAGTAATCAGTTCCAGTATAGTAAATGGCTTTGACAGTGATGTTTTTCATCCATTATTGCTCAGCACAATTCTCCTTGTTCTTTTTTGCATGCTTCATGGTATAAGTACCCTGGATGCCTTTTTCAACCCTATCAAGGACAAAGTCCCTTTGTTTCATCCTTTCATTTTGGTTTATAAAACACTTTTTGATAGAAGGCTTTGTACTTCAGCCAGTGTTTAGGTATTGATGCCATTATCCATTCTTCAAAAGTAGGATGTTGACTACAGCTATTTCCTTCTTTCCACCCATTTCTTCACTGAGTGAGAAGTGTTGTCTTGTGCTGCCTCATGAATGCAAGGTCACAGAATCCCAGAATCCCAGAATCCCAGAATCCCAGAATCCCAGAATCCCAGAATCCCAGAATCCCAGAACAGGTCGAGTTGGAAGGAACCACAGGGGTTCATCTTGTCCAACCTCCCTGCCCAAGCAGAGTCATCCTACAACACGTGGCACAGGTTTTTGTCCAGATTGAATATCCGCAGACAATCCATCTGGGCAATCTGTGCCAGAGCTTGGTCACTGCACAGTAAAGAATTTCTTTCTCATGTTTGGGTGGAGCTTCCTGTGCATCAGTTTGTGCTCATTGCTTTTTGTCCTGTAGCTTGGCACCCCTGAGCAGAGCCTGGATCCATCCACTGACACCCTCCCCTCAGATACTCACAGGCATTGATGAGGTTCCCTCTCAGTCATCTCTGCTCAAGACTGAACAGGCCCAGCTCCCTCAGCCTTTACTCCCAAGAGAAATGCTCCTCTCCCTCCATCATCTCTGCCATGCTCTGCTGGACCTGCTCCAGCAGCTCTGTGTCTTCTTGTCCTAAGGAGCCCAGAACTGGACACAGCACTCCAGATGTGCCTCCCTAGGGCTGAGCAGAGGGGCAGGATCACCTCCCCTGCCTGCTGGCAATGCTCTTCCCAATGCACCCCAGGACACCATTGGCCTTCTTGGCCACCAGGACACACTGCTGGCTCATGGACAGCTTGGTGCCCACCAGGAACCCCAGGTCCTTCTCCTCACAGCTGCTCCCCAGCAGATCAGCCCCAGCCTGTGCTGGTGGCTGGGGTTGTTCCTCCCCAG
>VYXF01000847.1:98157-115625 GCA_013397295.1 Polioptila caerulea
CAGGGGAAGAATGACCTCCCTGCTCCTGCTGGCCACACTGTCCCTGATCCAGCCCAGGATGCCCTCGGCCTTCTTGGCCACCAGGGCACAGAGCTGGCTCATGTTCAGCTGCTGTTGACCAGCACCCCCAGGTCCCTTTCTGCCTGGCCACTGTCCAGCCACACTGACCCCAGCCTGTAACACTGCAGGGGGTTATTGTGGTCAAAATGCAGGACCTGGGACTTGGACTTATTAAACTTCATCTTACTGGACTCTGCCCATCCATAATTCACTCTGTAACTGGCTATGTACTCAAAGGGAGCCTTGCTTTTCTGGACCAGATTCAGAGGTTTGCAGCTTTGAATGGCGACCAGTCCCATGTAGAAACAGTCATTCTGGACAATGGTTCTGTGGTAAAATTTCTTTTTTGATGGGCCAAACCTATTGTTTGGTCTGATCTGCTCTGTCTTTTGTTCATTCTGTAACACACAGTCATCTGAAATCAAAGAGGAATCATATTGAAATTCTCAACTGAAATTCTTTGGCCAATTTAGCTATATATCATATTATGACTATTACATTTTCTACTTCAAAAAATATTTGTTTATAATGTAGTGTTTTCACAAATCTTATTCAAAGAGCAGCTGTAGAATGCATTATACACTAGTGTGTTAAGCCCCAGAAATGCTCTGCATCTGCATAGAAAGTTAAATCAAATAGACCTGTACCCACTCATGCCAACAGAGACGGTGAGATACCATGAGGGAAGATTAAATAGTATTCTCAGTCTCACAGAGACATTTTCTGCAGATAACTGAGTGGGTGATGTCCTCATGCTCAGTAAACCAAGAACCAGGGAAGTGTAGCATCAAGGCAGTGCCTTCAAACTACTTCAAACACCTTCTTGCTGCTGGTTGTGGCTGGCTCCGAGCACAGAGTATGCCTGTGTCTGTAGAAGGCTGTTCAGATGTCTCACACAGCATCTCCAGGACAAGGAGAACCAGCTGTCCACCGTTCCACTCTAAAGGCTAAGATGCAGTGCTACCCTTCCTCTTTCTACCTTCTCACTTGGCCTGGTGGCTGACCCAATTCCTTAGCTGCTCAGCTGGGATGCTGCCTACAGTTTGCCAGGTTCAGAGGCTTGCAGCTCATCTTGGTGTTAGCAAACTGTGCTGTGTGGCACATCCTTGGCCCTTGGCTTTGCTCTCCGTGGTGCTCCTGCTGTCAGAACAAACAGAAACTGAGAAAGAACTTGCAGCTCTGTCCCAATTCTTCCTTATTAGAGAAACTGTGCTGGAATTTGCAAAACAAGTCAGCACTAATGTGAAACACTGAATTATATTACAGAAACAGCTCATATTCCAGAAATCTTGCTATTCAAATTTATGACTAAGAAAACATTTTAAGTGGTATTTTAGGGACATTCATGTGTTCCTTTTTTGACAGGATACCAGGGAAATAAATGAGGCCCTGTAATCTGAAAAGATTTGTACTGTCATGCTAGGAATCTATGGCAAAGCTGCCTAACTCTCTGACCAGTGCTGCAGTCAGAAGACCACAATTTTTTCCCCTTACTAGTAATTTTGTGCAACTTTCCCTAGAGACCATTATGGTTACTGGTAGGAAGTTTAAATGAAATAGGTTGGAGCTAACCCAAGGGGTGCTTTTTATTTTCTTTTTTTAATTTTCCTTCCTTTCAAACCACACTAAGAGTCATGAGGCAAATAAGCTTCCAGCTGACTCTGCACAGGAGGGAAGTCTAGATGTCAAAGTACTGTAGAGTAATTTATGCAATTTGGATATTTGCATTAGGATATTTAAACTCTTCAATCCAATCAGAATATGGCACTCCTGTTTCCCTTGGGAAGGAGGAGACGTCCAGACACCACCACACTGGTGAGATGCTGACCTTGAGCCCATGCCTAGGGCACAGCATTTTCCTGGAGAAACAGTCCAACAGGGTGAACCAGGAACATGTACAGATGTATTTTTACAGGAAGTGCATTCATAAAGTGTTTAAAAGTGAGAAGCTAATGAGATTCAGACCACCTCTAAGAAGAGGTTTGTTCAGAGATCTCACATTTCCACCACCAGCCAAGAGTTACCAAAAAACTTTTCAGGTTCTCCCATCATCTTTGTTGGAGAACACTGTGCATTTTGGATATAACCACAGCTCTTGCAAAATATTCAAAATATGATAAGCAAGTCCATCTGTCTTCAATTTTTAAAATTTATGAGCTCTACACGTCTGGAGACCTCATAGGCATTATGAATTTATTTTACTTAGTGTAAGCCAGCAGTGCTACTATTCCTTCAAAATATGTTACGGCTTTATTGTAACTCTAATTCTTGACCATATATATTAATAGTTTCCCATGTAGCAAAATCTTGAAAACATTAGGGCATACAGGAGGGAATGCTGGATATGAACCATATGTTGTTGGAGGGTTAGGCACATCTCCCTATAACCAATTAACTAAAATAAAATTAGATTATATATCTGGAGATAGGCGGAAGCAGCTACATGTGTAGCCTGAAGGATATGAGAATTTTGCAACTTTAAGTTGCAAAGTTTTCTGACAAGAACTGTGATAAGCAATAGTATCAACCCTACCGTGTCATTTGGTGTATGATGTGTTCAATGGGAAAGAACATGACAATAAAGTAGGAAAGGTAACTTAATATCAAAGCAGCACTATTTTAGATGCTGTTCCAATATTTCAGTTATGATAATTAATTGAATACAATGTTCCAAAATTTCACACTTGGGTAGGTGTGCTGGTTTTGGCTGAGGTGGAGTTAAACTTTCTTCACAATGGCTGGTATAGCGCTGTGGATTGGACTTGTGCTGAACAAAACAATTCTAATATCTAATTGATAATATAGAGATATTTACATTATAGCTGAGCAGGACTTACACACAGCCAAGGCTTTTTCTGCTTTTTGTACTCCATGCTGGTGAGGAAACTGGGGGTGCTTGGGAGGCTGGGAGGAGACATAGCCAGGAGAGGTGACCCAAACTCAGCAAAGGGACATTCCAGACCACACAGCATCATTCTCAGTACATAAAGTGAGGTGGAAGGAGATTGTGGATGGGAATTTGGAGTTATGGTGTTTGTCTTTCCAAGTCACTGTCACCTGTGATGGAGCTCTGCTCTCCTGGAGATGGCTGAACATCTGCCTGCCCATGGAAAGCAGGAAATTAATTCCCTGGTTTGCTTTGCTTGTGTGCACAGATTTCGCTTTCCCTGTTAAACTGTCTTTATCTCAATCCATGAGTTTTCCAGCTTTTACCCTTCTAGTTCTCTCCCTGATCCTGCTGGTGGGGGAGTGAGTGAGCAGCTGTTTGGGACTTGGCTGCTGCCTGGGGTTAAACCACAACAGAAGGGATCACTAAGACCTAGCAATGCTTAGAGAATAGCGCAATGAAAACTTGCATTTTTGGTTGAACCTGGGCCTTTAAGAGAATTCATTCAGTATGCAACTCGATCTTTTAAGGGGGCTTGGACAAAGATTTCCATTCGTAGTGTTTGGAAAAATACTGTAAATTATAACCAAATGTGGCTGTGATACCTTTTACTACAGCTCTGGAGTTACACTTAAGGTGCTGACCTAAACACTGAAAAAAGATGAAAATATACATATGTTTCAGATATGGAGAAGTTAAGGATATCTAAACACAGAAGGACAGATCCTCCACTTGCACATAGCAGCCTTTTTTACTGGTTTCACTGAAGTTATTCTAATGAATACCATCTGGTGACACTGCCTATGCAAAATAAAGTATTCGAAAGTGTGTGGATACGGATATTTTACACCTGTGGGTCATAGTCTTCGCAACTCAAGTAATTCTAAATGGACATTTCCTGTGTGCTTGATGTACAAACTGAAGTTTTTGCTGTTGCAAACATGCAGGTGCAAACAAGAAATAGTTAGAATAAAGTATAACTTTCAGTCATTTCAGTCAGGTAATTTTAATGATGGACTCACATGCCTTCTATTCCCCAACTTCTTTTATCTTTTTGACTTCCAAGAAAAATATTGTCTGTGTACATTGGGTCAAATCTGCAATAATAAGCACCAGTCATAAGCTATTGTATTTGCATAGCATAATAAAATAAAATACAGAAACACACAAAGACTATCTATCTGCCTACCCATGTTAGGTAGCTGAAAGGTGAGCAGATGGGAGCTCAAATCCTCGGACTTTCTACTTATGACTTACTACCAAACCTAGTAGGGTTGTTGTAACTGTGTAACTGAAAGTTTTCTCCCAGTGGACAGGGAAGACCATTTGTGCTGCTGAAGAGGAAGGGAAAAAAGCTCCCACAAAGACAAGCCACCGAATTAGTGCAACTGAGAAACAAGGGCATAGTTAGACACACAGCTCACTTGTTTTACCAGCAGTAGAGCTGGAGTGCATTGTGTGTCTGTATTTCCTATATACATATCTTGCACATTCATGGAATAACTGCAGCAAACACAGAAAGGGTCTCACACTTCATGAACTGCTCATACCTAGGAAATTCTGTATATTTTAGATGTGTCTCATCCACTGAATTTGTGGATCAGCTATGCAGTATACTAGGAATATGTTCAGTACATACAAAAGACGTTGTTGTTGGATCAACATGCAGGAATTTCCATAACCCTACTTCTTTCTAGGATTCCTGTAGGCCTGTTAGATATGGAAAGGAGGTGAATTCAGAGAGATCTCAATGCTACTATTAATGTATTACCAATTACCTATTTCTATCTGCATGGTTCCCGCACAGCTTGTTAGCATACACATACAAAAGGAACGAAAACTACATGCTGTTTTGATCTGTCTTATTAAAAAATGAAGTTATCTGTGAAATCCTGAAGAAAGCTGCAAGGACAGCTTACCTTTGTCAGTGGTTCTTATATCCATCTTGGTCCTGGGGATATGCCTCCTCATCCTCCAGGAGAAGTATGGAGATACTTGAGACATGGTGTAGGAGTTATAAAAGATTATAACTGTGAATGGAGGTCAAATCCATATTCTCTTGTCTCTTGACATGCTTATCAGAATGTTTAGGTTTCTGTGGCAACACTTCATGAGTTATACAATCTCTTCTTTGAAGAATAATTTCATTATTTTTTGTTCCAGAAAAGAGTATGCTTCTTTTCTGGACACACAAAGAAATTAATATTTCCCCTTATCTTCACCAGCTAAGAAAGTTTGGGTATGATACAAGCAGTTAGTGAAACACACAAGCCTTTTCATTTGAAAACATGGACACTGCAAAAGGAACAGAGGCAGCTCTTGATAACCCCAGCCAGGCCAGGTTTCCCCTTCTTTCCATCCAGCAAGGGTAATGGGTTTACATAGAGATATCTCTGTTCTACAGTGGAATTACCCCAAAGACATAATTCCTTTTGAAGGGCAATAATTATAGGAGGCTACCCAGTGTGTATAGGAGACATAGGAGAGAGACAACAACAGTCTTCCCAGACAACACGCTGGACACCATTTCAGCCCAGGCTGGGGAGGTAACATCAGAACAGTTTTACAGCAAAACACCAGTTGGGCAAAGAAACACCAGCATGACCAGATAGTCAGCTTTTTCTCAGCTATTGCTTTAAAAGATCTACTTAAGACACTGGGGTAGTGTTACTTAACTCTAGGACAACCTTGCAGAACTGGAATAAGATTGAGAAGAAAACATCTTTACCATGCAACATTCAATATCCTGAACCCATTTCAATGCCCAAATCCTTTGGTACAGGGCAGAGAGTTTGCTGCCTGGGATAAGCACTTCCTTATTTTCTTACGTCAGAAATACTTCTCCACTGGTGTGCAGATCTGCTTAGACCATTGGCAGCCAGCCAGGAGAAACAGTCAGTACAGGAGCTATTCTAGTATTAATATTGAACTTTGCTTCTGCAGTGATACTGAGTGGGCAAGAGCCTAAGCCTCTAAATACACTGTATTAGTAATACATTTTAGAAAAATATACAAGGCTCTCAAAAGTCTTTGTAAAGCAGAAGAAAAGAGAATTCACATTGTAAAGTATTAGTTGTAGTGGTAAAAACTGAAATACAGAAGTAAAAAATAACCAAGATCATCAAGGGGTGCTTGTGTAGATGACACACATGTTCCAGCCCCTTGGCATAGTGTTTTCAGCAATCTAAAGCAAATTTATTTTTTAAGAAGGATCAAGAAAAGACAAGCTGAGACATAACAGGCATTCAGCATCCACAGCAGCAGGGAGAACCCAGTAACAGAGAGGGTCTTTGTACCAGAACCAAGAACAGACAGGTAGGCAATACTTTACCAGAGTGATTAAGTGTTTTCTGTCAGTAGGTTTAAGAAGGGGAAGGAGTCGCTTAAAGAGTTCTGCATTAAGATGAGTACTTCAGGAGCTCACTTCAGTGAAGAATTCCTCACTGAGCCACTCTCCATCATTTACCAGCCACCCTGGCTAACCAAGGAGGTCACAAAAGACTGGAGATTAGCAAATATTACCCCCATCTATACGGAAGTCTGGAAGGAGGATATGGGAAACTACAGGCCTGTTAGCCTGACCTCTGTGTCAGAGGTCATGAAGCAGATCATCTTGTCATTATAAGGCAAGTGCAAGGCAACCAGAGGATAAAGCCCAACCAGCATAGGTTTGTGAAACACAGGTCCCAGGTCCTGCTTGACCAACCTGATTGTTTTCTATGACAAGGTGACTTGGTTAGTCGATGAAGGAAAGACTGCAGATGTGTCAACCTGGACTATCATAAAGCCTTTGATGCCATCTCCCAAAGCCTTCGCCTGAGAAACTGGATGCTCCTGGCTTGGACAGGTGCTTTCTTTACTAGGTAAGTAACTGCTTGGATGGCTGGGTTCCAATAGTGTTGGTGAATGAAGCTAGATCCAGCTGATGCATAGGCACCAGTGGTGTTCCCCAGGGCTCAGTATTGGGGTCAGCCCTGTTTAGTATCTCTATCAATGATGTGAAGGAGGGAATTGAGTGCACCCTTACTCAGTTTGCAGATGACACCAAGCCAGGTAGGAGTGTTGCCAGAAAGTCAGAAGGCTCTGCAGAGGGATTTGGACAGGCTGGATCTATGGGCTGAGGACAATGGCAGGAGATTCAACAAGGCCAAGTGCCAGGTTCTACCCTTCAATCGTGTAAGAGACTGAAAACCTGAAAGACCTAATGTAAACCTGAAAGAGCTAATGTCACAAACGCTTGGCAGAGGAGAAAATGAATGCTACCATGCCAACAAGATAAGATGTGCTTAGAAGGGTCCTGCAGAGGCAGCATAGTACATCTCTGGGACCAGCTTCCTTATCTTTTTAAAAACAAATTTGAAACCACGAGGCCATCCAACACCCTTCTGAAAAGTTTTAGAATAAAACATGCAAGGACTAGCCTAGAAACAGCACAACAGAGAGGTGAGAGTATGCACTCATTATCCATGAACCTGCCATCCAGAGGAAAGAGGCTAGACTCAGTACTGGAGCCCTGAGTGGTGGCACAGATCTGTTTTCTCTACCTCTATTCTCCTATCTCTCCGTTTTCCTTGCTTTCTCTGCTTAAAGTTTAAATCACTGCTGCTGCAGGCTGTTCAAAGATCAGTGTTGTCATGTGCTTTTCAGAAAAGTTTAATCTGTGGCTGTCCAGAAAAGCTTAAATCATTGCTGCCACAGACCTTTCAACCTACGATAAGATTTAAATCGTTCCTACCATAAATAAGACTTTTTAATTAATTACACGGCGTTGTTTTGCTGCAGTTCCGCCCAGGAGCGCCCCGACCATCGGCTCCCTCAGAGCAGGCGGTGCGGGACTGCCCTCTGGGGACCCGACCCGTCACAGCAGCCCCCGGCAGGCCGCAGCCTGCGGACAGAGCCTCTGGGAAGGTGCCCGAGGCAAAGGACCCGAAGACTGTGGTCAGCATTGGCTGAACGTGAGCCAGCGTGTGCGCAGGTGGCCAAGGAGGCCAGCAGCATCCTGGCTTGTACCAGCAAAAGTGTGGCCAGTAGGGCCAGGGAAGGGATCGTCCCCCTGTGCTCATCACTGGTGAGGCCATACTGTATTCACTTTTGGGCCTCTCACTCACTACAGGAAAGACACTGAATTGCTGGAGTGTGTCCAGAGGAAAACAATGGACCTGGTGAGATGTATGAAGCACAAGACCTATGAGGAGTGACTCAGGGAGGTGGGGTTGTTTAGACTGGATGAGAGGAGGCTCAGGGGTTACCCTATCACTCACTACAGCAGCCTGAAAGGAGGGTGTAGCCAGCTGGGGGTCAGTCCTTTCTCCTTGATAGGATGACAAGAAATGGCCTCAAGTTGCACCAGTGGAGGTTTAGAATGGATATTAAGAAGAATCTCTTCATGGAAAGGGTTGTCGAAGATTGGAACACTCTGCCCAGGGACGTGGTTGAATCCCACACCCGGAGGTATTTAAAAGCCATGTAGATGTGGCACTTAGGAATATGGTATATTTGCTAAGTTTATGGCTGGACTTGATGTTCCTAGGGTTTTTCCAGCCTAAAGGATTCTTTGAGGACAAATAGGTGGTGTTAGCTGGTAAGATTTCTATAGCCATTGTCTTCTCTTAGGTCTCTACTTCCATTCAGCAAAGGCAAGAGTGATATTATGCAAGATTGTGCCTCTGATTACGAAGGAAGTAAACATCAAGATCAGGCAATAGCCACTATTTGAGGAAAGGGAAGCTCTCAGATCCATTTTAAAGGATCAGATTCCTACTTTTCATGAGTTCTTTCTGTGGAAAAGTACTTGGAACATCATTCTCCAAGGAGCAGGAAAAAGCCTCAGAAGTAAATTCCATCAGGGAAATGGGCACAGTGTAAGTATGAAGACTTCTTCTAAATACTAAGACTAAGGAATAACACGGCTGAAAAAAATAAACAGCCCAGCAATCCATAGTGACTGCTTTCCACACCTTCTTTTCAATCATCAATATCTACCATACTCAGACCTTCATGAAAATCAGTCACTAATGTTACAGTATACAAAGTACCATACAAAACAGAAAAAAAGGAAAATACTCCTCCAATATCTTTAATACTTTCCCAGACAACATTCCTTCTGGTTTACCAAAAACCTTCCCAAAACAGCCAAGATCTTGACTGTGCTTCTATGGCCCCTGTATTCTCTAAATAGGTCACATCTCAACCTTCAGGAAGCACCACACTCAATAAACAACTCTAGTAAACAGGTAATAATAGATGAGGAGAAAGCTGAGGTAGTTTATTTTGCCTTATTCTTCAATGGCAACCTCTTTCCCCACACCTATCCTGTGGACAGACAGCAGGATGAGGACTGGGGAAGCAACGTGCTTCCCACTGCACGCAAAGATCAGGTTCATGACCATCATGAACATAAGTAATTGTTTGGATGGTGACATCCAGAAGGTAGTGACAACAGTGACAAGTAGTATTCCTCAGGGCTCTGTCTTGGGAATTGTATTATTTAATATCATCATTAATGACATAGTCAAAGGGATCAAATTTCAAATTTGCCAGTATCACCAAGCTGAGTGATATGGCTGACATATCTTAAGGACAGGATGCCATTCAGAGGGACTTGGACAAGCTCAAGAATTGGGCTTGTGGGAACCTCATCACATTTATCAAGACCAAGTGCAAGGCACTGCACCTGTGCCAGGGCAAAACTCGGTACTAACACAGGTTCTGGGATGAAAAGATGCAGAACAGCCCTGGGGGTGCTGGTGGGTGAGAGGCTGGACCTGACCCAGCCATGGGCACTCCCAGCCCAGAGAGCCAAACGTGTCCTGGGCTGCATCCAGAGCAGTGTGGGCAGCAGGGCCAGGGAGGGGATTCTGCCCCTCTGCTCTGCTCTGGGGAGACCCCACCTGGAACCCTGCATCCAGCTCTGGAGTTCCCAGTACAGGAAGGACATGGACCTGCTGGAGAGAGTCCAGAGGAGAGTCAATAAGATGATCAGAGAGATGGAGCAGGTCTTCCGTGAGGAAAGGCTGAGAGAAATGGGGTTGTAAAGCCTGGAGAAGGGAAGGCTCCAGGGTTACCTAATTGTGGCCTTCCAGTACCTTCCAGTGCCTACAAGAAAGATGGAGAGAGACTGTTTACAAGAGCATATAGTGACAGGACAAAGGGGAATGGCTTCAAACTGAAAGAGAGTAGATTTAGAAAAGGTATTAGAAAGAAATTCTTCACTATGAGGGTGGTGAGGCATTGGCAGCCTCATTGGCATTCTATGGTTTCCCAAAGACGTTGTGGATGCCCCATCCCTAGGAATGTTGAAGGCCAGGCTGGATGCAGCTCTGAGCAATCTGGTCCAGTGAAAGACGTCCCTGCTCATGGCACCAGAGTTGGAACTAAATGACCTCTAAGTTGCCTTCCAATCCAAGCCATTCTATGATTCTATGTCTCTGAAAGCAGCTCATTCTGGATAGTGCAAGACGTCTCTATTATATCTGCAAAAATGAGGACAGTGGGAATTAGCTGATTTTTTTGAGTAATCTCCATACTAATAAAGCTAAAATGCCACCAATGATTATCTATCATTGGTGACTTCCTTCTTTCCACACTGGAACCAGACTAGAATAGGGTGGGCAATGCTCATCCTATCAAAAAGAGGCTTGGGATCCCACCCTTAGGTTTCTTCCCAGAGCCAAAGAAGTTTAGGTCCCCTTCTGGTTTTAGTCACTCTTCAGTGAGTGTGGTTTACTGATTAAGGACTTCAAGAACCAGCCCACAGGAATTAACAGTGAGAGGAGGAGACCTCTGGTTTTATGTCTCATACATAATTCCTGGCAAAATCAGCACTCCCTAATGAATATGTCTTCCAGTGAGACATTTAGTTAGATCTGAATTACTCATTTGAAAGGACTTCTATACTTAATAGAGTCCCTATTAAATTAAATATACAAATGTAGGCAAGAGTCAGCAGCTGACTGCCTACATTTGTATAGGTGATCTCTGGTCTACGTTCAAGGGTACATCTCCATATACTGAGTCTTTTTCCAAAGCAACACAATAGGGGAAGAAGGGCACAGAGGGCTCAAATAAAGCTCATCATTTTTTTTTTGAGGAGCTAGCTAATTTCTCACTTCCTTCAAAATTTCTTCTGTGAAATCATAAATCAGGTGGAGTCCTTGTGGTTTCATTTTTGTCTCAAAGGAGTTTTGAGTAAGGACCTGAAAAAGGAAGTCCTCACAGGTAACAAGACAGAACACAGACAATCCCTGAGAATTAAAATATTAGAAGAAAACACTTTGGAGAGCAAATCTCAGGGAAAAAAAAATATGAGCCACTTCCTTAAGAATTTTATAAAATTTCCACTTTCATGTAACTGAAGGAGAGGCAAACAGGAAGATGTAAAAACAATGCATGTGGTCACTCTTGCTAGTCCATGTGACCTTTTTAGAATGGATTTTTTGACAAAAACTTTCCAGCACAGCACTCACATTTTCTGGCCATACTTGTGGTCTACCAGCATTCTTTGGAATTATTTGTCATTCTCCAAGAGAAAATTATCAGCTTATTCTTTCTGCTCCAAATCTGCTGCCTTCACATTGCTTTAGTCCCCCTGCTCTTCTAAGGTCTATGATACAGCAAGCCAGTCTTCAGCTTGGTTCTGGAGTGTGTTGAGGAGGCCCTTATGTCAGCTTTTTGTGGTAAAACTGCTCTCAGACCTAAGTGGGGAAAATAGCTGTGCTACCTAGCTCATTGTGAACCTGCATATGGCAGCCAGGTGCCAGCAGTAGCATTTTGCAAATAAGAAATGGCTGATGAGGAGCAAATCAATGGCAGCTCATTAACAACTTAGTTAGTATCCCTTTACAACTCAGCTGCATGCCTTGGATTTGGAGGGACGGGGTTTGCAGGGACTGGGTTTCCCAAGTGGTCTGAAAGAGAGGCCTTGTGCAGCTTCCTGCAGTACCTCTGCAGACCTATTATCCTGCATCCTGATGGACTTTTGCAAGGCAGCATCCTGCACCTGTCCAGTAGCACTTAGCAACAGGGAGGGTGAGGGGTCCTGCAGACCAGCAGGACAAGGGTGTGCAGTGCACATACCTCTCTGAACACTCCACAGGAGCAGGCAGGGAACAGCGGGCAGAACCATTTTTCTCCTTGCAGACATTCCTGGCATTATGAATGCCAGGGAACTTCTCAAAGCCCAGGATGGCAAAAAGGCTAGGATTGCCTGCAGCCCCCAGGCTGCCATGCTCTTCGCTCAATGATGACGTTTTCAGCATGATCTGGCAACACAATTGGTTTTACACCTCAAGTATTCCTCCATTCCTTTTGTACATAATTCTGTTTTCTTTGGTGAATTTCAGAGTGAATTTTGTTAAATTTGCCCTAAATTATGATGTATGCCCTCAGATTTTACAGTAATACTTATTGTATTATAGACAACAAGCTGCAGAGGATCATCAGTGATAACTCAGCATCATCATATGAAAGCATTATTTTCATGCATAAACATGCCTGAAAATATTTTTTACTGGAAAATAATGGGAAAAACAGAGCAAGACTCTTAACAACAAGGAGTGGAACACTGCTAGACTTAGAGGTTCGCTACACTTTACTACTCCTTCTGGCATGATACATAATTCTAAAATAATGACATGATTCTTCAGGACTGAAGTCATTGTTTTGTGACTGCAGCAAGTCAGCACATCAATGTCAGCACTGAACAGTTAAAAAGTATAAGCATTTTGATGTTGCAGTTGTAAAATTGTCCCCTTTTTTCTGAAAACTGATGATATTTCTGGAAACAGTAGAAAATGTGAGGGGGCTTTTCTGTAGGATTTTTCTGCTTTGAAGAAGCAGGCTGTAAGCACTTTTGAGTCCAGTCAGGACCTCCTCCAGCCCTTTTGACGGACAGCTAGGATCTCAGATATATCTTCTGTTCATTCACTTTAAAAACACAGTTCCCACAATTTTCCCATCAGAAAAGTCTCTGCAGGGAATCAGGCTGTAAGCAGGGAAGAGGAACTCATGAAACTAGGAGGAACAAATATGCTTAGAGGGAGGCTGGGGAGAAACCACGCTGAAAGACATTGAGGGCACTGTCTAACCTTTCACAAGAGGACAGGCAAAGTAAAAGGAAATTAACTTACTGGAGGGAACTATGGAAAGCCCTCAGAGGGGCATCCAGGACTTAAAGGAAGGACAAAGTATGTGAGAAGGGAAAAGTGGCACCAAAACACTAGTTAGAACCATCATTTGGGAAACCTGGATTTTGCTTTTAGTGATCAACTTGATTATATAACTAGGCTTGCACTAGGCTTGATTATATAACTAGGCTAGTTTGCATTAATTGTAGAAAAATCTAGCAAAATATTCACTGTGTCTTTGGCCTGTTAATGCACCCTTACAGTACTGCACTTACTTGCAGATGCTTGAATTCATGATAGCTTACTAGCCAGAGGTATTGGTTCCCTTTAAAAAACAAGCAGAACTTACTGGAAGTACACCCATGTGAAGCTTTTTCATGCTAAGTAGTGTGCATGAAAATATCTTTAGTAAAAATATACATGAACATTTGAAATCTGACATTCTTCATTCCTGCTTTTTGGTTAACACAAAGTTGGTCATCAGACATGAAAGCCTCATCACAGGCTTTAATGGGAATGCAAATGCATGTCTTAAGCTAACCCAATGTCACAAATGAATGAAGTCTTGCACATTGAAAGGACTATTTTGATAATGACGCTGTGATTACTTTTTCATATTCTTGGAAAGGCTGTTCTCATACAATGAAACTTTAACTTTTCATATGTAATATTCCTAATAAGGCTGTCCTAGTTTGGGACAGATTTGTGAGGAAACTTCCCAAATGGGTCTCCCCTAAAAAAGCAAAATCCAGCAGTCCCTTCCCCAGCCGGTTCAGGAGAAAAATCTCCTTGGAGAAAAGTAGAAAAAACCTGTTTATTTAACAAGCAAAGTACTTACACGCATGAAACAAAATGAATCCTATTAAACAATGAAACCTCTTGTTGCTCTGAAGAGATGGCAAATTCATGAAGTTCTTATGTAGTTCAGAGTCCTTTTGTGGGGTGTGGCTCGGCTCTCTTGAGTCTCCCTCAGTCCCTCGTCCAGGCCACAGAGCACTTGGGAGGGCCCCCCAGGCGACTGTCCTAGGGTTCTGTACCAGGGAGACGCCAAACAGTTCCAGGAAAAAAAAAGACACAGTCCTGGGGAAACCTTTCTTGCTGTAGCTCATGAGGAAAACCAGCAAAAAAAAAGCAAAGAAAAATTCCCGCTCTCTCTCTCTCTCTGTCTTTCTCTCTCTCTCTCTCTCTGTAAAAGCCAGTGCTCTGAGAGCACCCAACTCCTTATCTCTCTGTGTTTTGAATGCAAGCAGCAAGAAATTTCACCTCTCTCTCAGGGCCTAGTTTAAATCTACACGACCCATTTCTGAGCAGAAAAACAGATGATGGGGATATCTGCATCACAGATTCACCTCAGGACAACCATACTTAATACTTGAGCCCTGTAATGTGGAGACAAAGGTGTGAAATGTAGGCTTTAGAAGCAAAAAGTACTGAAACAAAGATTGTCTGTAGCAGATCTCTGCTGTCAGTATGGAGTATGGTATAATTTAAACTACTCAAGAAACATCAAATTTTCCACACTTGAGAGCCACAGTTTAAAAGCATTTGGATCTTTCACTTTTCTTGGGGATTTTTGGAACTGCTACCATGTTTTGCTGTAAATAGGCCATTAAAGACAATTGCAGGCACATCACTGTTTTGGATGTAGATTAGGAATCAGCATGTAGTAATAAACGGCAGCAGAATGCAACACTTAGACTGTGGCATCCTGGACTCAATCTGTAGTTGGTGGACAAGCAGGTCTGGGTAAGAGCAAGGGACTTGCTTGTAGTCCAAGGCTGGTTACTTCTTCTTACAAGTCTGCCCATGTTGAACATGTTAATGTTAACTCAGCCTTCAGCACACAGGAAAATACAAAGGTTTGACAGCCAGTTTCATCAGCCCATGGTGTGATAGATCATACTGGCTGGATTTGCTGTTTTGCTTCTAATCTAAGAAAAAGACCTGAATTTTCCTGCGTTTACATTCTTTAACAGGATGTGTTTGCAATGGTGAATTTATTCTGCAATATTTGAATGCATCGAAAATAGAATATTCATAAGTGTATCTAACTCTGACATTTTGGCTACATTAAAAATATACTATGGCAAAGATTAATTTATGGCTAGTGGGTAAAAACCATCTTTGTTTCTCTGGCTAATCTTATTTTTCATTAAAAATACCACAAAACATTTGCAAGAGCTTCTGAATTCCACATATTTTATGATTGTTTACATAGGCTTTCCACTGAAAACAATTATTCTTTCTGCACCATCCAATATCAGCTCCAGTCCTTTCCCCACTTTTGCTGTTTCTGTCACAGAAAACATGCATTCACATTTAACTGAAGTTTATTGCCAGAATAATTAATTCTAGGAACAGAATGAAATGTTTTCTTGAGCTGAAATGCAATATGTAACAACTCAAACTTCTTAAAGCAACAGTCCTACCTGCTCTGATTTTTCTTCCAAAATAAATGCTCTTGACAAACTGTCAAGTAAAAGAACATCATTGACCAATGACCAGGACTCACAGAGCACTTGCAGTCCACCAGCCAGCCAGAGTTATAAACCCACAAAAAGGCTTGACATGCAACACTTTGCCATGCTGGGTTTCTTGGTGTCAGCTCTGATAAGCTGCTTGGCTTAAAGTATCTAGCACAGTATCTCCACGTTTATCTAACAACAAGCAGTAGAAATATTTGTGACAAACATCAGCCTGCTGCCATCTTCTGGTGAAAAGTTCAGGACATTAAACAACGGCAAATACAATTGTTCCCATTATCTTGGACTTATATCCCACAGGAAGACAATGTGATATTGTGGAGTAATTACTTAGAGAGAAACAAGAAGGCTAGTCATCTCACAGGGATTAAGGATCCTTTTCATAAATCCCCTTTAAGTGATCCTTTACCATACATGCAATAATCTCATGTCAGAAGGACATGAGCATCTTTCAGCTTCCCTTCTTAATCCACATGCATTACAATTAGGTAAGTTTTTACGTTTTCATTCAGTAAATATTTTCAAAATTTCTATTTTGAAATAACATGTAAAAAATATTAACTTAGCCCTCCTTCTTATGCAATAAATTTAAAAAGTACTGCCAAAGCATTAATCTGTAAGTCCTTGATAAAGTCAGGATTTTCTAACCATTAGCGCTGCCCACTAACTGAGAAATGATGATTGCAAGAAATATTAACTGATTACTAATATAGGCTTCCAAATCTAAACCTTTCAAGCAGCAGGGAGAGGACTTAGAGAGAAATGGTCAGTAAAGCTTACCTGCCTGACCAGTATTAACACACAGATTGTTCCTCCTACTGCAGAAAATCTGCCTAAAATGAAAGCCAGCACAGCCCCAAGAAATCACTCTTGGCTAACACCAATGCTTTTATTATTCTTCAGGATCAGCAGCTTTGAATTGAAGAACTGGCTGTTGATGCTCCCTGAGCCAACAAACTACATTGCAGAGTGAAGGTGTGACCTCTGACTCTCAGTCTCAGCCCTGGTCTTTACTGGTATGACTAGCTTTCAGCAATCCCATGTCCCTGAGATCAATGGAAAAGACTGGTCAAGGAAGAGGAACAGGTTAAGAAGCATTTCAACAAATGGCATGCTCAGGTCCACGGATTACCCACAAGCAATACAGGAGTTGGTTCATGTAATTTTGAGGTGATTAGAAGGCTAATCACCTAAGGAGAGGTTCCTTATGTGTGGGATAAAGTAATCATTCCTGTCTTCAAGAAAGGCAAGAAGGATTTCCAGCTCAGTCCTTGTAAAGATGGTTGAGTTAATAATCCTGGAAAATCAATTCCAGACACTGGCTGTTAAGTCAGCTGAAGATCATTTTGAGTGCTCAGCATGAAGGGAAAATCATGCTTTGGCCAAACTGAAAACCTTCTACAAGAAGACTGGGTTGGTACAGTCTTCTGTAGGATGAGGGACAGAGCAGTAGATATTGCAATATCTTGAGTTTGGTTAAGGTTTTTGACACTGTCACCCACAACAACCTCATCAACAAACTGGTGGAAATATGGGCCAGGTAGGTGGGCCACAATTAAATAGTGTTCTGAGGTGCTGGACTCAAAAGTTGTGATCAGTGGTACGAGGTCCAGGCAGAGGGCCGCCACCAGTTGTGATCCCAGTGACTGGGAAATGGGATAGTAACTATTATATATCTTCATAAATTACACATATAATGGGAGACATGGCACCTTCGGGCAGTTTGCAAAGGATACAAAACTGGGAGAAGCAGTTGATACACCCATTGTGTGTGTGTGGCCATCAAGAGGGATCTCAAGAGGATGAATAAATAGATCAATGGGATGTTCAGTAGATTTTAGTCTGAAAGCCTCTTGGAAAAATGACTGTTTCTACTTGTGTCATTACTGAACTCCTTCAAAAAAAAAAAAAAAA
>VYXF01000848.1:32361-50999 GCA_013397295.1 Polioptila caerulea
AGCAAAAAAAAACCGGAAAACAGCACCAGGTACTGCCCCATCCCTGCCAGTGTCCCGCCAGCCATGGGGGAGAGACTGATAGCAAAACCCAAACAAAACATTTGCCCTTCAGAGTCCGTCTTAAAAGCACAGAACATATCCAGCATAGCACACAAGAATGGGGATACAAGCATCATAATGTCACCCCAGGACAGGGGATCATGGCTCTGTTTGCACAGGCAGGGATGCCAGAGGGGGATTCACAGCCAGGGCTGGCTGGCACCACCCCACTGCTGCTCCTGGGGGTTGGGGGTTGCTCTCAGCTTGGTCTCTACCCCAGAGATGCACCTGTAAAAGGAGAGAATGAAAAACTGCTGATGATCAGCTGATTTGTGGCTAAAAATCCACCCACATGTGGTGCCCTTCGTGTAGCTGAACCTCTCAGCCTCCAGAGCTTTTCCTCCTGGGGTTCCCACTGCCTCCTCAATCCCACAGGAGCTGCTGTCCAGCCCAGGGACACGGCAGGGCTGCGGCTCTGTGGCTGTGTCCCACCTCTGTTTGGGGCAGCACTTGGACACCACATAAATGTCCCTTCCTATTCCTCTGCAGGTGAATCTGGTCCTGAATGAAGGGAAATCCCTGGGCCTCATGATCCGAGGAGGGGCAGAATATTCCCTGGGCATCTACATCACGGGTGTGGACAAGGGCTCCGAGGCAGAGAGCACGGGCTTGAAGGTGAGAGTGATCCCAGGGAGGGTGGGAGGTGACACAGGGACATGTCCAGGTGGGTTTGGGATGTCTCCAGGGAGAAAGACTCCACACCATCCCAGGGCAGCTGTCCCAGGGCTCTGCCACCCTCAGGGGAAGAATTTCTTCCTCACATTGAAGTGGAACTTCTTGTGTTTTAATTATGGCCATTGCTCCTCGTCCTGTCACTGAAAAGCCTCTGGCACCACTCTCTGACACCCCTTGGAGTTATTTATATGGATTGGTGGGATCCCCTCTCAGTCCTCTCTTATCCACACAAATCAGCTCCCACATCCTCCTCATCTGAAAGTCCCTCTCACCTGATGCCTTAAGATTTTAGCCTTTATATTTTTCAAATTCTGTACTGCATTAGTGCATAACTCTAAATTCCGTATGAAGTGTTCATTAACTGTCTCCACACTTGGGTCAGACAATTCCTCTGGGCCTGAGGTCCAAGGACACCCTCTGCCTCAGGCCCTGAAAGTACAAACAAAGGTGAATTGGGGGGAGCAAACTGGGGGTAAATTACTTCATTACCTGAAGCTGTAATTGTAGGATGTGTAAATGGACCAAACTGGTCTGAAAAATTCCTGACCATCCTGGGTGTAGCTTCTGGGAGGCTTTTGACTGCCCAAGGTGTACCCATTGAAGGCCTCCAATAAATTTTAATTCTTTATTAACACTTTAATTCTTCCTTTTAACACTTTATTCTCTTAATCTGGTCTAGCCTGTGTTCTAGGTAGCCACTCCAAGGCATCATCATACCTCCCTGAGCTGGCAGGGAGGAGTTTTCCATTAAAGATCCTGATCCTGTGGCCTCTTCCTGCATCTCTCATCCAGAGCCCCTGGGGTTGGAGGCAGTGAGGGGCTCCCAGCCTGGTGCAGGGCAGGATTTTAGAGGCCAGCTCTCAGCTGGGATGTGCTGGCTCCCCCTGCAGCACTGGCACTCCCAGGGTGCTGTGTTAGCCAGCAGGATCACCCTCGGGACAGGGATGCCTGATGAAGCACACTCCTGAGAGAATGTTGGTGTGGGAGGGGAAATCACAGCTGCTCTTTATTGCAGGCCTCCAGGGCAAATATGGAGAATGGCCACAAAAGCTCCCCCATGGGGTGAACACAATTTTATAAGTTTAGCAAATTAGCATAATTGACAAAATCAGCAATTAGGAGCACAAGTGGTGATGCAATTTCCCCCCCCACCCTGTTCATGCCCCTTCTAAATCCTCCCCCCTCAGATATAACTGAACTTTCTAATGAAAATGTGTCTCTAGGAGCTGTTTTTTTGTTCCCTTGGTTCCCAGGGGATGGGGAAGGATGTGGAATATATTTTGTTCCAAGATAGGGCAGTGGCTTTGGAACATATTTTGTATATTCTGCCTATCAGGGCAGGGAAAAGTACTGGGAAAAATAAGCAGGAATGCAACAACAGGCTACAGAGCTCCAAATATATGTGTAAAGCATACAGAGACTATAGAAAAGAAAAAAAGGCAAAACCCATTAGGCATGAATAGAGCAGGGCTGATCCATCAGCAGGCTGGCTCAGTGACCTTGGCTGATCCACACTCAGGTTCCTGAGGGATGCTCTGGGGTTGGCCTGGGCCCTCCTGAGGCTGCACAGGGCAGAGGTGGCTGCAGAGCTCTTGTGAAGGGAGATCTACACCTCACTCACCCCACACACATCAGCCTCTGAGCTGCTCCAGCCTTCCCTGCAGATGCAGGGGTGTTCCCTTCTCTGATCCCAGCTGATCCTGGGAGGGCCAGGATGTGTCTGTGCCAGGCAGAAATGGGGCACAGGCTGCATCCTTTTACTTCAGTCACTTCAGTTCCTTTTCTGGTGTGTTTTTCCCTCTAAATGACCCAATTCCCTGCAGTGACAGCCAGTCACTGCTTTCCCCAGTGCAATCTCATGGGCTCTGAGGGTCAGTTCTCTCCTGTCCCTGATGTCAGTTGAGATCTGATGCATTTTAAACTCTGACATGTCCTCTCAATCCCCTGGGCTGGTGCTGGGCTGCTGAGGGTGAGGGGTGATCTGCTCTGATCCCCTTTGTTTGTCCACTGAGGCATTTCTTGGACTCACTGATCCTAAAGGCCTTTTGCACCCTAAAGGATTTGGGGATTCTGTGATTTCCCCATCACTCAGCCCTTGGCTGTTTAGGGCTAAGCCTCAGCTTTGCTCAGTGGCCCCATAAAGTCACTTAAATGTGTCAAGGCTGGCAGCACGAGCTGGGGACAGTCTGGTGGAGAGGACTGGGACAGGCACAGTCCTGTCCCTCAAATTGTTGTGGCACTGAGGTCACCAGAGTTCCCTTTGTAGCCAAGGAAACTTTTAGGGGTAATGCAGCCACTGCTGAGCTGTCCTGAGCACTGCAGACTCCTGTTTCCCTTTGTGTCCCAGAATGAAAAGGCTGCACTTGGAGGCTTGGATCAAGTTTTAATCTCTCTCAGGTCCTAAGCAGGGAAATGGACCCTGGGCCATGAGGGGATCACTGGGACATGGGACAGGGAGCTGTAGGAGCATCCTAGAGATGGCAGAGTGCTTTTCAGGCTGCAGAAGTGCTGCTGGAAGCTCCTTGCAGAGCCCCAGAGTGCAGGATGCTCCTCTGGGCTGGCACCTCTGCCCAGGCCCCTGGCTGGGTGCCCAGCTGTGTCCCAGGGATGTTGGTGGCTTCATCAGCGAGAGGGGCAGTGCTCTGGGGCACAGGGCTTCAAGGCAGGGACAAGAAGAGGCACAGGACAATTTGTTTGTGCTTGGTAGAGCTGGAAGGGGAGGGACTGGCTGGAGCTGCCGTGGGTGTCCTTGCTGATCCCAGCATTTGTACCCTGTGCCAGGGTCGGGATCCATCCCCTAAACCCCAGAAGCCTGAAAGCTTAAATACAAGATAAGAAAGAAGGAGCTGCATTGTTTTCCTTGGTGTTTTTTTTCTCTTTCATTCTGTGCTGCTCCAAATCCCTGGTTTTGCTGCACAGGGAAAATCACACAGGGAAAATCTCCTGCCACTTTTGTTTTGCATGGGCCTGGCAGTGAGCTCAGCAGAGGAGATGTCACGGAGACAGTGCCAACAGCAGAACACCTGGCTGAATCCCTCCATCCTCATCCCAGGCCTGCTTAGAATGCCAGGAAATAACCACACCCAGCACCCAGAGCAGTGCCAGTTCCCTGTCCCTGTCCCCCCAGGTCCTGCCACTGTTGTCTGCACGCCTGAGCCTCTCCTTGTTGATTCTGGAGCTCTCCCCCTCCCTGCTCTGCTCTGCAGGCAGTGATTTGTGTGTCCAGCAGGCTCGTGCTGGGCTGAATGTCAGGCTTGGTGTGATTTCAGATCCTCACAGACGCTTCCCACCCTGATTTGTGTATGCTATGGGCTGTAAATTCAGCACTGCCTGGAGGTTTGGAGGTAAAAAAGGGCTTTTATGTCCTGCTGTTAGACATGGGCGGGTGTAGATTGCTGCTCCAGGTGGTGGTGGAAGGGATGTGGTGCCACGAGGAGGCAAGAACTGGTGGATAAATGTGATTTCCAGGTAATTTGTTGCTCTCTGAAATGGAAATATTGTGGGTTTGCTCAATGTGGGCTCAACACAACCTGGCTGGGCTAATGGGAAGGTTCCTGCTGGCTTCTCAGGAGTGGATCCTTCTGTGGGATTTGCTGCTTTCGCTGAGTTTATTATCAGAATTCAGCTGATTCTGAGGTGATGATTAGTTGAGAGACAAGGCAGAAATCCTTCCCTGGCAGGGTGGGCAGGCCCTGGCACAGGGTGCCCAGAGCAGCTGTGGCTGCCCCTGGATCCCTGGCAGTGCCCAAGGCCAGGCTGAACATTGGGGCTGGGAGCAGCCTGGGACAGTGGGAGGTGTCCCTGCCCATGGCAGGGGTGGGATGGGCTTTAAGGTCCCTTTTAATCCAAACCTATCTGTAATTTTGCCAGACATTTCATTTTTACCTCTTTGTATCTACAGTACCAAATCAGAATTTTTGATTCTTAATAATAACTAAAATAAGTAATTGATGTTTTACACTTCCCTTAAATTTTGATCGAAAGGCAAACAAAAGGTATTGAAAGCCAGGCAAACCCAAGGAAGTTTCTCTGAGCCCAGAAACTTTTTCCAGCTCCAGAAACAGGGACCAAGGTCCTGAGATGAGGGGCCCAGAGGAGCTCCAGCCCTGCTGGTGCTGGTTCAGGTGCTGCTGTCCTCTCCCTCAGCAGGCAGAATTCCAGCAGAAACCAGGCTGGATCTCTGCAGCCAGTCAATAACTAAATATTCATAATCTTGGCCTTGGCCTTCTTGATGTTTATTCATTCATGAAACTTCTGACAGTGTGTTCTTCGGGCATGTTTTAAAATCTGCTGCCTCCAAGGAAGTTCTGAGAGTGAAGAAGTGGGGGTTAGCAGAGGGCTGCAGAGGAGGGGTTGAGTCAGCCTTGTTTGCTTTCAGCTTCTGTCCTTCCTGCCTCCTTGGTGACGTTCCCAGCGGTGCCTGGCACGAGCTGAGCTCCTGATGCTGATCCTGGCTCTGCTGGCCCTGATTTCTCCCTTGCTCATTTTTCCTGGTGCTGTATTTTGTCAGGATTTGGGTTCTTTTTTCCTCCTTAAGCCGTTTTTATTTTCTCTCCTTGACCTTTAAATCAGAAATAGCAGATTCCAGGGAGCTTGCTTTGAGCAAACAACTCAATATTGAGTTCCCAGAATGAGGCTGGGGTGAAAAGGGCTGCCACAATCCATATTTATCCAGATATGAGAGGAGAGGGAAAAGGAGACTGTAAATAGGAAGAGTAGAGCGATTTTACATCAGCAGTGGCTGTCATAGAACAAAGAGTAATTTGAGCTGAAGAAACCTCCAAGATCATCGAGTCCAACAATTTCTCCCGCACTGCCAAGGCCACCACTGACCCAGGTCCCCAAGTGCCACATCCACATGGATTTTAAATCCCTCCAGGGATGAGAACACCATCACTGCCCTGGGTAGCCTGTGCTAGACAATGCTTTCCTTATTTTCCTGGTGTTCACCCTGAGCCCACCCTGAGGCCGTTCCCTCCCCCCCTGTCCCTGTTCTCTGTTCCCAGAGCCCGATCCCCCCTGGCTGTCCCCTCCTGTCAGGAGTTGTGCAGAGCCACAAGGGCCCCCTGAGCCTCCTTTGCTCCAGGCTGAGCCCCTTCCCAGCTCCCTCAGCCTCTCCTGGGGCTCCAGCCCCTTCCCCAGCTCTCTTCCCTTCCCTGGATTTTGGCACCTGAATTTGGTTCCATCTGCAAACTCCCCAGGAGTGCCTTCATCCCAAAGCCACCCCTTGAAAGCTGCATTGAGCTTTGAGGTCTGGACCCAGACAAATAATCCTGGAAAGGAGAAGAGGCAGTAAAAGCCTTGTGGCTCCCTCAGAGTTTGGGAATGAGCTGCAAAGTCAATCAGGAGGTTCGTGGTTGTGGTACCCAAGATGTAACATTTCTCCGTGTCCTTCCAATGGTGTCACCTTGATGGGAACAGAAATCTCTCCTGGGAGACCACCAAAAACCTGTCCCCATCAGTGCCACAGCCCCCAGAGAGCCCCTTCCCTCCCTGGGCTTTCATCTCCCCTCTGTCTGTGCTGTTCCTGCTCTTTGGGCTGCAGTGTTTGGGGAAAGGACCCCTTTCCAGACAGCCTCATTCCCTACACCTGTCCTGGGTCCTTCCCACAGGCTCTGTTGGACTTGGATCATCTGAGCTCACCCTTTCCCTCCTGGAGAAGCTGAGCACTTCCCTTTTTACTGCGAGCCTTAATTTGGTCAATTCCAAATTGATCCCTACATTTTACTGCCCGTATCTTTAATGTCTTAGGGGGTTTTGGTAATTATTTGTGCTGGAGAGAGGCTCCTTCTACTTCAGTGGTATCTCCAGTGTCATTGAGCCTCTCTGCTGGCACTTTAGTGGCATTGAACAGAACTGTGCCAGTGCCAGCCCATTTGGCATCCCCTTGGCACGTTCCCAGCTCAGTCTGGTGTCATTTAACCTTAACTCACATTTAAACTCTCTTGCCTATTTTTCTGTCTGTGTGATTGAATTTCTCCCAGACCCAATTTTGATCATTTTTAAGAGACTTCAGGTGTTCAGAACCCTTGTCTGAAGCCCATTAAGTTTCTCCTGACTGCACCTCCCCTTCCCCACAGTCTCCAGAAGGAGAAAGAGCCAGGGCTGTCATCAAGGTGTTATTTCCAAGCTCTCTTCTTGTCATGGTCTTGTCATGGTGTGTCGTGTTCAGCCCCTGCATTTCAGGCTACATTTTCCCTAGGAATTGAGAATAATCCACATTTCCAGAGGTGTTCAAGCATTCAGCACATCCAGGGTATCCACCCACCATTAGCTGAGCACAACTGAAAAGTGGTTCCTGAAATATCCAGGGCAATAATTTTCCTGTGTTTTATTATTACTTTTTTTTTTTTATGTCTTAGTATTACTTCTTTTATTCTGTGCCAGTTTGGAGCTGTGAATACAGCAAATCATTTCTCAGGGTCAGCTTTTGTTTTAGTAGATGGTTCTTTTGCATTTCTGCAGTTTTTTTGTTGCTTTCCCACTTGTCCTTGAACTTGGGAAGAAAAATATAATTATTATCTATGTTAATTAGCAAAAAATTCAGGCCTCCTATGGTCTCCCTGATGTTACAAAAGTGTGCCAGGCTTCTCTTGGTTCACTCTTAAAAGGAACAATTAAAGAAAGATTACTAAACCTGTGTAACTGCTCTGAACCAAAAAATCATGAAAATTTAATCTCTGGTATGGAAAACCATTAAAGATTCAAAATTGCAATAAAACTGCCTAATCAAATTTGGATTTTTATTGTTTTGGTGCTGCAGTGAACTCTGTGCTCCTCGTTTGAGTGGCAAAATCCACCCCAGGGGACTTCCTGATGGATCAGAAAGACCTGGGAGATGACATTTGTGCACCTGAGTGGGTGGTTTTTTTGGCACTTTAGGCCCTGGCATAATTCCCCTCCCCTGTTCTGCTGGCAGTCAGCAATTTTCTGACAGTGGATTTAAAGCTGACAGAGCTCGAAGGGAACCTGAGATATTTGTGGAGCCCCATAGTTGGGAACGTGGTCATTTGTGAAATTTGCCTTCCCCTGGGATCTGTCCCTTGGCACTTCTGGGATATTTTAGGTCACTTCCAACACAAACCACTGAACTTTAGGATGAAGAATGAGAGAAATCCACTCGGGGTCCCTGCGTGGAGCTGAACGTGGAGCTGAGCTCTGCTGCACCTGCACTCAATGATCTTAAAGGCCTTTTCCAGCCCAAATGATTCCATGATGCTCTTGCTCCAGGTCCTTTTTCCTCTAGGCACCACTCTGAGCATCCTTCCAGCCTCCCTGAGTCTTCTCTGTCCTTTGAGCAGAGGGAAGGGCAAACAGGAGCCCTTCTCTGGCTTCTTATCATTGCCAACGTTGTTTTGTATAGTTCCATCCAGCCCCCCCACATGATCTCCTCTCTAAATTTAACAGGCCTAATCTCTTCCATCTGTCCTTCCACAGGCACCTTCATCTGCCACTGATCATTTTTGTTTCACTTCTCTGGAACTTTTCTCTCCCTGTGTCTCCTTGCTGGCCAGGCAGAGAAGAAAATCCATGCTGTGTTTTGGTAGAGCTGAGCTGAGGCCAGTGGTTAGGCAGAGATAGGAAAGGGCAGTTTCCAAAATGTGGTTTATCAGGAACAGGGTGAATTGTGATACAGGAATGAGGAGGAGCCGCCCTGGGTGCCCTGGGAGCACAGAGGAAGAGGACCTGGGGTGAAGGGTGAAACACCAGATGGGTGCTGTGTCTCAAACAAGGCTGGGCTGTCAGGGAAGCTCCTTGCTCCAGCAAAGGCCTTGCCCATGAAGTGCCATCTCTTAGGAACAGCTGGGGTGGAAATAGGAGAGGAGAGATGGGATGCAGCTGTCCCAGATGCTGCAGTTTGCAGGGCTTTGGAGGCTGTGGTGAGACCCTCCCTGCTGCATGCAGAGATCTGAGGTTTGGGGTTTCCACAGATGGCTCCTGGCCTCCCAGAGCAGCAGCAGGGACTGGGGCTGGCCGCCTTGGTGTACTCTGGGGTTGGTCTGGTTGATGGAGGAGACTGGGCAGATCAGTCTGAGTTGGGATCCTGAACAAGCCCCTCCAGGCTTCACAGACTGGTCCTCACTGGCCGCCAGCTTGAGGATCCAACAGCATTTCCCCTGGTCCCTCCAATTGCTGTGTCCCTAATTTGGAGCTGGGTTAGACCGGGCAGCACCGCCCTGCTGGGACAGGAAAGCGTTATTCCCAACAGGAGAGCTCCAAGGGCTTGCCAGGCTCAGTCCATCCTGATTCCACAGGTGGGAGACCAGATCCTGGAGGTGAACGGGCGGAGCTTCCTGAGCATCCCCCACGACGAGGCCGTGAAGCTGCTCAAGTCCTCGCGCCACCTCATCATGACGGTGAAGGACATCGGGCGCCTGCCCCACGCCCGCACCACCGTGGATGAGACCCGCTGGATCACCAGCTCCCAGCTCGGGGAGACCCTGGTCAGCTCGGCAGGGTACGTGCCTGGGGGGGCTCTGGGGGGCTCTGCCAGCTCAGAGCCCCTGGGGGTGCTCGCAGGCCCCTGGGAGGGTGGGGACCCCCAGCCTGTCCGTGGAGCTCTGGGGTCTGGCTCCTGCATCAGGGAAGCATCTCTGGCCTGTAGGGTGGAGCAGGTGTGGACAGTGTTGTGCTGGCCCTTCCCCTTCTCCCCTGCCAGAGGGTTTTGGCTCTCCAGAGGGGAGAGCAGGTGCCAGGCGCCGGGTGCTGACTGATCTTCTCCCTCCTCGCAGGGCAGTGAGTGACCATGCTATGGATGTGGCAGCCAGGGTAAGACATTCCTGATGCCTTGTGAAAATATCACTGCTATTGTGTTTTATTTTCCATGGCAAGGAGGGACCCGTGCTCCTGCTTAGAGCAGGGATGCTGCTTTGGGATTTTACTGGGCCTTTCTCCTCCCCATGCCTTGTTGACAGCTGTGTTCTACAGAGTGACACAGTGGTGTCCCCTCTCCTGTGCCACTTCTCAGCACATCTGGTGCCCTCTGGCCTTGATGGGCAAGAGGCAGCAATCACTCATAGACAAGGACTGTGGGGACCCCCTCCACCCTGCAGAGGTGACCATGATTCCTTCCTCATGGTGGCTGTCCCAGCCCTCTCCAGCTCAGCAGGCACAGGCACAGGCACAGGCACAGGCACAGGCACTCACCCCGTGCTGTGCCTGCAGCTCTGTGCCAGCATCTTCTCCCCACACCTCCTTGCAAAGCACGTTGCTTTTAAATGGAAATTAAGCAGGGAGGTTTCACAGGTGGCTCTCACTGATAACAGCTTTGTACTCTTTGCTGGCAAAACATGTTCCCCAGCCTCAACTCCTCTCTGTCTCCAGGATAGTCAGGGTCTTGTCTGGCTCTGTATCCCTGTGCCAACTCTGCCTGGGAGGAAGCACTAAGGACCTCCCCTCAGAAATCCCTCTCAAAGGGAAAAAGTCTTTCAACTGCAGCCACGCTTGTCTCTCCCTGGAGCTCCTTTAGTTGCCAGCAGCTCTTTCTTCTCCTGAGTCTGCTTCAAGCTGGCAGTGAGGCAAATGTGCCTTTTCCACAGGATAGGGAGCTGGCCTGTCACCTGTGGCCCCAGTTCTGCCAGGGAGGAACCCAGCCTGGGATTAAATCACTGCCTGGCTGGGGGACAGGATCTCCACTTGCTGTAAAGGGATGGAAAACTCAGCTGGTGCTGCATGAACTCAGAGAACCAGAGTATCACAGAATATCCTGAGCTGGAAGGGACCCCACAAGGATCTTCTAGCCCAGCCCCTGTCCCTGCACAGACCCCCCAAAATCCCCCCCTGGGCATCCCTGGCAGCGCTGCCCAAAGGCTCCTGGAGCTCTGGCAGCCTCGGGGCCGTGCCCATTCCCTGGGCAGCCTGGGCAGTGCCAGCACCCTCTGGGGGAAGAGCCTTGCCCTGAGCTCCAGCCTGAGCCTGCCCTGGCCCAGCTCCAGCCGTTCCCTGGCTCCTGTGCCTGTCACAGAAAGCAGAGCTCATCTCCAATGATCATGGCTCTGGAGTTACCCAAACAAGTGGTGACACTGACAGGCTGATGAATTCCTGCCATACCCCAAATCCTCCTTCCAGTCTGATTCCCAGCTCCCCCACAGGCAGTGCCTGCCACACAGGCAGGGAGGGCTGGTGGGCAGAGCCCAGGGCAGGGGCACTCCTTGGCCCAGGGCACTGCCCTCCTTCCCACTGCCAGCCCCTTGGCACCCCGGCCCCAAGGCTGTCCCCTGTGCCCTGCAGCCCGTGTTCTACCGGGGGCTGGCCGGCTCGCAGGTGACCCTGAGCACCATGGTGAACCAGACCCGTGTCATGCTGGAGGAGCAGGCACGGCACCTGCTCAACGAACAGGAGAGGGCCACCATGGGCTACTACCTGGACGAGTACAAGGAGGGCAACATCTCCGTGGATGCTCTGGTCATGGCCCTCTTCGAGCTGCTCAACACACATGCCAAGGTGAGGCCTGCAGGGCAGGGACAGCTTTTTGGGGCTGGTGGGCTGAGCAGAGTCCCTGCCATGGTGTGGACATTGTCATGGTGTGGCCTGGTGCCTCCAAGGTGATCTACTCAGGGAAAGGGGGAGGGTATGGGAGCCAAATCCACCTTATCATGGAACCAGCACAGAATTCCACCCTGGTTTGGATTGGAAGGGACCTTACAAATCACCTCGTTCCACCCCCTGCCCTGGGCAGGGACACCTCCCACTGTCCCAGGCTGCTCCCAGCCCCAATGTCCAGCCTGGGACAGTGGGCACAGTGGACACTGCCAGGGATCCAGGGGCAGCCACAGCTGCTCTGGGCACCCTGTGCCAGGGCCATCCTGGGGGATGCAGGCTGGTGTTCAGTGGCAGAGGAGCTTCTGGTAACGTTTAGGACCAAACCTCCTCCATCACCTGCCAGTACATCCCATTGCCACTGCTGACCATGGTGGGAGGGAGATCTCCAGCTTCCCAGGAATGTGACTGTGCTCCACCCTGTCCCTGGCTGTGTGTGCCTGGCCAGTTCTCGCTGCTCTCCGAGGTGCGGGGGGTGATCTCCCCACAAGACCTCGACCGCTTCGACAACCTGGTGCTGAAGAGGGAGATCGAGTCCATGAAGGCCCGGCAGCCCGTGGGGCCCAGCACTGACTCCTACTCCATGATGTCCTACAGCGACACAGTCTCGTCCTCCAGCAGCCACTTCACTGCCACCACCGTCAGCTCGGCCCGGGTAGGTCCCCCCTGCCCGATCCCGTTCCTCTCAGCAGCTCCTCCTGGCAATCCTGCAGCAAGCAAGGTCATTTCACCCCCCGGGAGCCCTGTCAGCTTCCCCATGGATTCTCCCAACGCTGTTATTTTCCGTGCAGTCTGGGGGATTTGTAGATGATGCCATGAGGTGCTGGCTAGCTCTGTGCCCCTGACACTGAGGTGCTGCTGTCCCCTGCTTGAGGGCTGCGTGTCCCTTCATCCCAGTGAGGGGCAGAGCCTGCCTTGCTTCCAGAGATCCTCTGGAGCTGCATCCACGCAGAAATCCCAGCAATGCCCCGCTGCCTGCTCCTAAATGTTCACCAGCTCCTAAATCAGCTCCCTAAGGTCCATGGCTGCCTGCTCCCCATCCCAGTGGGGGCCACAGTGGCCAGGCAGCTGTGTCCCATTCCCAGCCCACTCTCCAGCACTCAGCAGCAGCAGCACTCCCACGTCTCTGCCAGGCCCCTGTCGCACGCACCGTCTAATTAAGTTACTGTAATCACCTCAGACTGTGCAGGCACACAGCCCCCAAATTAATTTCCTCGCCATAAAATGCCTTTCATCTTAAATGCATTAGTAACCTTGGAAATTAAACCCTTCATGGAAAGGAGGAACAATGGGCTCTGTGCTGGTTCCTCAGCGAGGAGAGCAGCCCACGGTGGTGGGATGGGGCTGTGGAGGGTCCACCCAGCACAGCCTGGATAGGAAAGCCACCTGCTCAGCCTGGGGCTCTGCCTCCTGTGAGAGGTCTCAGAGAGTGTCAGAGCATCAGAGCTGTGCTTTTGTCCTGTTAAATCCACAAGTGCCATAGGAAAGCCACCTGCTCAGGTCAGGAGGGATTTCAGTGCGATCCTTTCTGGATCTGCATAAACAAAGTGAGTTTTGCTCTGCCCTCCAAGGAGCTGCTGGGAAAATTTTTCTGAGGGCTGGCACACATCTGCCAGGACTGTGTGCTGAGTGTGACACCCTGCTCTCAAGCTGTGCCTGGGGCTGTGCCACATGCTCCAGGTGTGCCTCCTGCTCCACAGCACATGCCAAATGTGGCTGCCTGGGCTGGCGTGTGAGCAGTGGCCCAGCCACACCTGGCACACGAGCCCAGAACTCGGGGAGGGACACCAGGGTGCTGCTGTGGCACAGAGAAGGGAGTGGGCACCACTGCTTTAAAAGCTTCCTTTAAGAGCACGTGTCCCTCAGTGCCACTGCAGGCCCCCCTGGCTGGGTGGCACCTCTTCCCATGGGTGTAAGAGCACGCCCTGCTCCAAGCTCTGCTGCTGATGGGAATGCTGCCACTGGTGGTGGTTGTGCCCACTGTTGCTGAAACAGCTGCCAAGCAAAGAGCACCAGCTCGTGGTGGGTGGGTGCTTGGATAGCAGGAGACAGATGAGAGACAGGCTCCCCAACTGTTCCCTCTGCCCTCAGCCCCTGCTGCTGTTCCCTCCCCAGCCCCCCTCGCAGGAGGAGCTCCCTCCAGCCTCCCCCCCAGCCCTGGATGCAGCTGGATGTGGATTCTGTGGGGTGGGTTTGGGGGACGAGGGCAGCGCCGTGCCGGGATCTGCTCAGCTCGCTCGTTTGTTCTGCACCTTCCCTGATGTGACATTTTCCCTTCTGTGCTTGCTTCCCTCTGCTCTCCCCCTGGCACATCCCAGGAGCGACTCCTGTGGCTCATAGACCTGATGGAGGTAGGGCTGCAGTGGCTGGGTCAGTGTGTGGGCAGGGGAGGGACGGGCTGGCCAGGGGGTGTTGCAGCTCCTGCACGTGCACGGCCACCTCGTGTCACCCACCTCTGCTGTTCCTCCGTGTCCCTGCACAGAAGAGCTCCTTCCCCAGCCCTCCATGCTGCAGTGCACACAAGGCTCAGCTTGAACCAGACCCAGCTGGCACCTGAGTGCCACGGACACCTCAGGGATGGGGTTTTGGAGGGAGCAGCAGAGCTGGAGCCTGGCAGACCCCACAGTGCCCTCCCTGCCCTGCCTGCTGCTGTGCTGTGTGGCTGTGTGGACACCCTGGCTAAACACCAGGAGAAAATCAGAGAACACAGAATGGTTTGGGTTGAAGGGGCCCTTAAAGCCCATCTAATTCAACTGCCCTGCAGTGAGCAAGGACATCTTCAACTGCACCAAGGTGCTCAGAGCCCTGTCCAGCCTGGCCTTGCGTGTTTCCAGGGATTCAGAGGCAGCTTCTCTGGGCACCCTGTGCCAGGGCCTCCCCACCCTTGGTATAAAACACATTTTCCTTCTATCTAATCTAAACTGACCCTCTTCTAGTTTGAAACCATTCCCCTTTGTGTTATCACAACGAGCCCTGTTCAAATATCTGTCCCCATCTTTGGTACAGCCCTCTCCAAGGAGTGAAATGCCACAACAAGGTCTCTGCAGGGCCTCCTCTTGTCCAGGCTGGGCAGCCCCAGCTCTCCCAGCAGGCTGCTCACATCCCAGCACACATCTTAGGATGGGGGAGAATTTTCTTCATGGGCCTTGGGTGTGCAAAACTCCATGCTACAGTTCAGGGGGCCAGTGCGCTTACACTGTGTGTGAGAAATCCTCACCCAGGCTGTGGAGGGGCTGAGCATGGATGTGGCAGAGCCCCAGGACCCCCTGTCCATGCCAGGGCTCCTGGCCAGGAGCAGGCTGAGGGAAGCTCCAGGGTGTGGAGCTCATTCCCTTCTCCTGGGCCAGGAGGAAATCACAGGGTCAGCGACAGCACAGAGAGCAGAGGGTGGGGCTGGGAGCTGGGAGAGAGAACCTGCAGCTGTGAACCCACCCCGAGAGCTGATCCCTGTGGGAATGGCTCCTACCCAGCAGAGGATGCTGTAGCATTCCCAGCTGGAGTTTATCCCAAGCACCCCACACTGTGGGACAGGGATCTTTTTGGCTTCATGACCAAACAGTGACACCAGACCAGGCCATCTGTCCCATGGCTTGGGGAGGGAACTTCCACCTAAAACAAGCAGGGTGAGGCTGGGCAGGCCCTGCCCTGGAAGAAGTGATTCCATTAAGGAATGAATGCTTGAGACAATGCTGTGTGCCAGCCATGGGTGCTCAGCCACTGTCTGAGTGTCACCAGCACCTCCTGGAAGTCGTGGGACTCCGGGTGAGTCCTGCAGGGCAGAGATCAGCTGCAGGCTGCACTAATCAGGTGCAGCATGTCTGACCAGAGCAGTGGGAATTCCTGATTTTTCTGGCATTCCCTTTGTCCCTACCTCCTGCCCAGCCCTCCGTGTTGGGATGAAGGAAGTGACAACCCTGTGGGTTTTGTTTTTCCTCTCCACCACCTCCTAGCAAAGCTGCTGCCATCCAGAGGTGCCTTCTCCTCCCAGGGCTGGTTCCAGAGGTGCTGGTTTGCTCCCAGCTCCCTGGGATATCCCACGTGGAGGATTCCCACGTGCTGGGAATGCTCTCAGAGGATGAGGATAAGGACAGAGTGAAACCACTGTGTGGAGGTCATTATGCAGGCTTAGAGCCCCAAAAATCTGGAGCAGAGGTTTGTGGCTCCTCCATCCCTGTGCCTGCATTCCAGAGTGGGAGATGGAAGGGAAGAGAGGAGGGAAGCAGGGCTTATTCCCTGGCTGGTGCTGTTGTTCAAAATTGAAGCCCCGCAGGACTCAGGCTGAGTAGCTCAGCAAAACTCTCGTTAGCAGTAACTGGAAATTAAGGGACTGATTTGAAGCTGAGAGATTAATTAAAGGTTGGGCTGTGTTCCCCGAGGAGGTGACAGTTTCTCCACCCTTTAATCTGTAAATGAAAACTGTCTTCCTGTCTGGAAGATGCTCTGCAGCTCCATCACTCCTGCTGGGGACTCTTTTTAGGATAAGAAGGACAAACATTTCCCAGCTCCTCGGAGGAGGGGCTGGAAGGGCCTCACCTGGCCCCAGTTCCTATGAGGAACTGGAAAACAGATGGGGTAGAGGAGCAGGAGGGAGCAGCCTTCTCAATAGGGACTCATTTTTCAGGGCAAAGGCTTCTCTGAGTCTTTCCAGGGAAATCCAGGAAGCCACAGCCTCAAAATAGCCAATTCCTGAGAGCAAATGTGCTTAAAAGTCCTCGTGTTTTATGGCCCAGAGCAATCACTGTGTAATTGCTTTTGCCCCCAAAGAACCGAGCCTGGGGAAAGGCAAATCTGCTGTTCAGACACTGCAGCAGCCCTGAGGAGGAGGAGAGGCATCAGTGTCCCTGGCTGGGGGGGACAGAGCTGCAGTGGCACTGGGGGGCACAGGGACAGCTGCTGTGCCCACCCAGTGTCTGCAGAGGAGCCACAGCCCAGCACAGACTGGTCCTTGCTGCTGTCCCAGAGCTGGGACATGGCCTGTGATGGGCACAGGGCTGGGGGAAATGGCCCTGGCAGGTTTTAGGGGACATCAGGCAGGTTATTCCCATTTTAGTAGCGACACAACTGTGGCAGTTTGGCTGCTGCCAGTCAGATTCCCCAGAGCAGCTGTGGCTGCCCCTGGATCCTGGATCCCCTGTGCCCCTGGATCCCCAGCAGTGCCCAAGGCCAGGCTGGACATTGGGGCTGGGAGCAACCTGGGATAGTGGAAGGTGTCCCTGCCCATGGCAGGGGAGTGGAATTAAATCTTTAGAGTCCTTTCCAACCCAAATCCTTCTGTGATTCTCTTTTAAAAGCCACTTGCCCTTATTTTGCAATAATTGAGGATGAAACCACCCCGTGCCAGAGGAAGGTTTCCCAAGCAAGGCCTTCACCTGTCACTCCCTGAACAAGCTGTTTCTTTGTGTTCTCATTCTCCAGGGCTCCTTCAGAAGCCACAGGGATAAAAGCACTTTGCAGCAATGTTTTTGCTTCTCCTCTAATGGTCTTAATTGTCTCCCGTGTCTATTTTGGGACACGAACATCTCGCAGGCACAGCAGCAGCCTCCAGCAGCTGAGGGAGATGCAGATGCACCAGCGTTTCAGCTAATCAGCTGTTTACCCTGCAATAAATAACAGGCACTTAAACACAAACTCTGCCCTGCCCCATCCAAACAGCCCTGCGAGCGTGACAGGAGCCGAGTTCAGCCTTCCTGAGCAGCAGCAACTCCTCTCCAGAGCAGCAGATACTGAGGGGGGGGAGGCTGAGGCTGGGTTTGCCGTGGCAGGGGCACCAAGGGAGTTGGGGATGGTCCCCCCTGGCAGAGGATTCCCTCAGCAGGGCCAGGCACAGCTCCCCAGGGCAGAGCTGCAGCCCCAGCTCTGCTGTGCCCCCCACTCTGCCCCCCCTGACTTAGCCAGCTTTGCTCTGCTTGGCTGCATCCGTGGCCTCTCCCTGGGCCCATCCCTACTGAGAGATTCCCATAGGAAATCCCTTCTGGATTTCTGGAGCTGTGATATCCTCAAAACTGTGGTGTGGCATTTCCTGGTGACATTTTTGGAATCGTAAAGCAGTGACAGCGTCTTCTCTTTGCGTCTGAGACCCACTGCTCTGGGTTGCAGGGGAGGAGAGTTTTAAATTTCTTTTGTCCTTCCTCTGGGGGAAAAAAATCCAGGTACTGAACCCCTCAGGGCTCTTTCCTTCCCTCCTGAATTCGGCAGGAGCAGCTGATTTGGGCCTGGAGGAGCTCACCCCAGTGTATCAGGTGCACAGCATGCTCTGAGCACGTGCCTTAGCTTGGGACAGCCTGTATCCCAACAAAGCTGGGGGTCTCCAGGGCACCCCCAAGGAGGAAAAAACCTCTGGGTAGGGCTGACCCTGCATGGGGAGGGCTTTGGAGTGTCCCTGTCACGCTGGCGCTGTGCTGGTTGCTCCTGCTGCTGTGCCATGGTTCTCTCTTCCTTCTCTGCCCTCTCAGAACACGTCAGAACTGGAGGGAGCTGGGGACTGCCACCAGAGCAGCATCAACACCCTGCCAGATGTGTCCCTGGTAAGGCCCTGCACGGAGCTGGGTGGGAGCAGAGGGCAAACTGGGGATGCTGGGTTGTGCTTTAGCTTCAGCGGCTCTGCCATATGAACCCCCAGGGGAGTCACTGACCCCAGTTCATCAGATGGCTTCAGGAGAAGGATTCTGGCTGGCTGGAGAGCAGCAGCCTTGTGCAAACCAAGGGGAAGGTGGGGTGGGTTGTTCTGCAGCTGTGCTCATTTGTGAGTCTTGTTCTCTTTGTCAGAGGGTCAGGAAGGTGTTTCTGTAACGCTGCCAGGTCAGGAAGGTGTTTCTATAACAACCAGCTCCTTTAGCCACGGTCAGTGTGAGGAATGAAGATGCGCTGACACTGAGCCTGGGCACGGTGTCCTACAAGCTGTGCTTGCTTTGGCAGGATGATCTCTCCTCCTTCCCCGAGGAACCACCCAACTTCAAGCCTCCTCCTCCTCCATTAGCCCCCCAGACCCTGGACCCCCCCTCTGCCCAGCAGCGGCTCCCAGGGAAGGACAAGCCCAAGCGCCCCTCCTCTGAATCCTCCCAGTCTGGCCTTTTCTTCGTGGCCCCCCCCAACCCCCCTCCCCCCCCCAACCCCCCCCACAAAGACACGGGCAGCGGNGAATCCTCCCAGTCTGGCCTTTTCTTCGTGGCCCCCCGAAACCCCTCTCCCCCTGCCAACCCCCCTGAGAAGGACACGGTCAGCGTGACCTCCACGGCCTCCACGTCCACGGAGGATTCTGCCCCCAGCGCCATCTACGCCACCATCTCTCCGTCCCCGCACGGCTCCCGCAGGCCGGCGGACGCCCA
>VYXF01000850.1:0-15737 GCA_013397295.1 Polioptila caerulea
CAGCGCCGGGGCGGGTGCTGGGACACCCTGGGGTTGGTCCCTTTTTGGGGGGCACCGGTGGCCTTGCAGCCCTTTTGTGGCCATGGGGCACACGTGTGGCCGAGTGGCCACCCCGGCTCACCCCGAGCAGCCCTGCTCTGCTGCCCGTGGCTGGCCCCTGTCGCGCCTGTCGCGATGACAGGGACCGACCCTGCTGGAGGCGCCGGGCCCTTGCCAATGCCCCTTTCCCAGCATCTCCTTCTGCCGCTGTCCCCGGGTTGCCCCCGGGGCAGGAGGGACCGGGAGCTCTGCTCCTCCCCGGGGCAGAGCTGGGGGGGATTGCACGGCCCTGCCCAGCTCCCCCCAGTGCCGCCACATCCCCCAGTGCCTCCAGCTGACCCGGTGACTGCCCCGGGGAGCGGGGTGCCCTCGGCACCCGGGCTGAGCCCCCGCGGCAGCGGCTCTGGGTGCGGAGGCTGCAGCAGGCGCCCGCCCACTGCTCCCAGTAAAGGTGGCTGCAGTCAAATGGAAAGGGATGCTTCAATGTCCTTTGCAAATGTGATGTTGGAAAGGGACAGCCAGACCCCAGGGTTGTCACAAGCCGTGTCCCTGCCCGGAGGTGCCTTCCCGGCACGGTGTCCCCACCTGAACCGCGGCAAACGGGAGCGTGGGCACTTAGGGATGCAGCAGAGTGAGGCACACGTACCCTGTCCCCAAAATCCCACGGCTTGGGCACGCTGGGTTTGGTCCTTTTCTGGAGCATCCTCTCCCCTGCCCGAGCAGGAGCCCTGGGTTTTACAGCCAGACCTGCTCGGGAGCACCTGGGAGCAATGGAGGTGCGGGACAGGGACACCCCCTGAGCCAGCTCCCCACCCTCGCTAGGTTCAGGGACAACCCTGCCGGTGCTTGGGGACGCGGCTGCGGGGCCGGGAGAGCAGCATTAGCATTCCCAGTCGGGAAAGCTCTGCCTTTCCCTTCCCGCTCCGTCCTGCAGTCGGCATCGCTCCTTGCCGGGCCGGCAGCTGCCTGCTTGACAGCTGTCCCTCCATTAGAGAAGGATGTGCCGCTGGGATAAGGGAAGGACGTTTAGAAAGTGGTTTTTCTTCCCCTCCTCCTTCTTTCCTTCCAGCGGAGAGGCCGCTGTCCGCAGTGGTTCTGTTGGCAGGCAATGCCCCGGCAGGGCAGCGCGGGCTGGGCGGGCAGGGAGGAGGTCTCAGGCTGGAGCCGGTGAGCACACGGATGTTCTTGCGGGTCTCTGATTTCTAGAGCACAACAAACCCCAGGGAAGAGGCTCCGCTGCATCCCCTGGATGGAGAATCTGTCCTGGGGGTCCCGTGGAGCTGCTGGGGCCCCAGACACCCCAGGACCGTTTTCTACAGGAGCCAAGGAAGGAGGAGAGCGGCCAGAGGAAACTTCCTTACCGCTGGCCCTCGTCCAGGGAGAATGCAGCTGCATCCTTGGAATCGAGTGGAGCGTGGGGACTGGGAGCGTTTCCGTGTTGTTTTTTGGGGAAGCCACGTGAGGGTTGTGTTAATTCCTGCTGGGAGAGACAGCGGAAGCAGCCGAGGGCGGTGGGATGGGTGAGGAGGTAACAGCCCCAGGTGATCCCTGCAGCACACAAGGGCTGGGTTACCGTGGGGTGGTGGGGCGCGAGTGGCTGTGGCGGAGCCCTCCTGTTAAAAATGGGTGCTCAGAGCACGGATTCGGTAACCAGCGCTCCCCTCAGCGTGCCCTCAGATCTAATTAGAAGGAGAAAAGTAATTAAGGGAAGGTGTTGCAGAGCTGAGGCTCCCAGCGCAGGCTCCGCCAGACAGGCAGGATCCAACGACGCGTCTTGGGAACACCTCGGGAGCTTGGGCCAAGGGATAACTCAAGGCCTGGGGCTCTTTTCTCACCTTCCCAGCAGAGCTTGTCCCCGCTCCACCACACACACCCCAGTTACGGAAACCAGCTCCCGTCCTGCTTCTTGGAAGAGCATCCTCAGGGCAAGGGTGAAGTGATGCTTTTCCATGCTTTTTTCTGGGGTTGTGCCGTGCTATCACTCCCTCTGTGGAGGCAGCCCTGGCTTGCAAATTGCTTCTCTGCCTGCATCTGCTGCTGTCCAGGAGGGAAATTAATTAATAATGGTCAATTAGTGGGTGCTGGAGGTGCTGGGCACCGCTGTGTCCCTTCCTGGAGGATGAGGCTCTCTGGGGGTGCCTGGCCCTGCAGTCCGCGGCTGTATTTGCGTATTTAAGAGATTTAATTCAGAAGTCACCATTGGCACGTGGCAAAGCTGCTGGGGCTGCAGAGGCAGCGCTTGGATGTTCACCCCATCCAGGACAAAAATTCCAAAGGAGAGGGGGGAAAAATTCCATCTCCCCTCCAACCTGGGCTGAGTGATGTGTGAAATATCTTCACAGCCGATCTCTGCTAATGGGTTGCAAATTGCTTCCATCAGCTCCAGCATTACAGATTGCCGTCTGAAATTGCTTCCAGGAGCACATTTTGGGGCCAAATACTTCCTTGATTGGGGAAATAACCATCAGCATCATTAGCGACAGTAAATTGTATTCAAATGAGGCACCGTGGGGGCTTATTAGGAGTTCTTACTTGTGCCTTTGCCGCTGGTGGGGCAGCTCCAGCATTAGGGACTCTTGCGTCTGCACAGAATCTTTTACATGGAAAAGACTTCCAAGATCATTCCCTGACTGCCAAGGCCACCGCAAAGCCACGTCCTCAAGCACCACGTCCACATGTCTTAAATCCCTGCAGGAATGGTGCCTCCACCACTGCCCACGACAGCCTGTGCCAGGGCTTGACGACGTTTTCCATGGAGAAATTTTTCCTCTTTTCCAGCTCCACGTGTTGGATACCTGGAGAAAAACTGGTCCTGCCATTACAGACGGGCAAGGAAGGCCTCTGCCAGTCCCTGCTGGCCGTTGCCACGGCTTTGTGCTGCTCCTCGAGGCATCGCTTCGCTCCAGCTCGGAACCAGGAGCAGCTCCGTTGCCTCCACAGAGATCCTGGTAGAGGTCCAGGGTTTTCCTAATTCATGAGCACATCGTTAATTATCTGCTGGAAGGCAAAGCCTCAGCATCTTGGTGAGACTAACGAGGCTATTAACAGAGCTGCTTCTTGCCATGCTGGCTTGGGCTGGCCCCGAGCGCGGTGCCGTCCCGGGAGGGTGAGCAAAGGCTCGAGCTTTATATCGAGCTTTGTATCACGTCCCCTGGCACCTGTTTGCCTTCTACACCACATCTGACCATCGCTGAGACCTGTCCAAGGGAAACCACAGCATCTAAACCCCGGGAGCTGAGAGCCCAGCACAGTCAGCGTGGTGAATCCTTGGGATTTCTCACCCAAGCGCATCCCCAGCATCCACGTGGCGTTGGCTGGGGAAGGGTCACAGCCAGCCTGGAGGGTCGAGCTGCAACTCCTCGGAGCTGCTGCTGCCAGGAGATCCCCCCGGGGCTCTCCTGAGTGAGAACAGCAGTGTTTAAGCACAGCAGTGGCCGCCCCAGGCCGCTGGGTCGCCGGCCCCGTGAGCGGTGTCTGCGGGTGATTTATGCCGCCTTGTGCCGTGCTCTCGCTTGCACCCGCTTGGCTCTCCCGGCGTGAGGAGCAGCCAGTCCATTAAACACTGAGTCATCCTCAGCAGCATTTAATTTTGTGAGGGGCAGCAGTTTGGATAATTAAAGGCCTCCATCGCCAATGCCAGCGGCTGTGGAGAGCGGGGCTGATGGGGAAGGTGAGGACACCCGGCAGCACCGGCTAACCCGCCACGCGGGAGGCTCAGCTCTCCCTCCCTCCCCTCTCCCCCTGCATTTTGGGGTGGGTTTTAACCTTTTCCTGCTTCAGACAAGGGCTTCCTTAGTCAGGTGAGTGTGATGATGCTTTGTGCTATTTCTGCCTGGATTAACCACGTCCTGATGGGATCTCCCATGGGCAGATCTGCTATCTGGAGGCCTTGGCTTATTAAAAGGACAAGCTGTTCGGGGAGCTGGTAATAAAGCCATGAAAGCTTTTACGAACCAGAGTTGAAGGCACTAATATCGCTGTGCTCTGCGTGGGTGAGAAATTAGACAAGAGTTCCTCCGTGCTGATGGGGTTTTTTTCTTCCCCTATTCATCTTTCTCAACAATTATCTTTTATTTTGATATCTTTCTATTTAAACCTTCAGAACTGCGCTGCTTAACAACCGTGCACCTCGTGGTGCAGGGTGGAGGCACGGGGAAGGTGGCTTGGGCTCTCCTGGGGTTTTGGCAGCAGGAACCATCCCCAAGAGCCAGGAGGCAAACTCCCTGGGGATGGTATCCTGTGGGAGAGCAGGAACACCTCCTCACCAGCAGCCTCGGGAAGAGCCACAACGCTGCGTCTGTGTTGCACCAACACTGAGCGCCTGGGGCTGGGGAGCTGGGACTCCCTCCTCCTCCTGCTGCTCGTCCCCCTTGCATCTGGGTGCCCCTCACCTGCTTCGGGGCTCAGTGTGTTTTCTGCAGCCCCTTCAGGGTTGTTTCTACTCTTTTTCCATCCCGGAATCTCGAAATCAATCGGCCACTTCTTTCCGGAATTGTGGACCGCACCCTGAAAAGCGAAGGCGGATGGAAACCCTGTGGAAAATCACCAAGATGGGCGTGTGGCCTCATTAGCTCAAGAAATTAGCAGGAGGCAATGCAAAACCACTGGCTCCTGCTCAACCACTGTCGTGAACCACTTCCCCTGAGCAAAGATTCCACCTTGGGTGGCTCCTGCCGTCCCCACTTGTTTCACCCAGTGTCCAGAGAAAGCATCTCCTGGGATGATGCCCTGGGCTGAAGATGCTCGGGTTGGATGGGACCTGGACATGGAAGTGTGGGGCAGAGATCAGGCAAACTCATTCCCAGGACGCTGGGTCAAGCAGGGAGCTGTGTGGCTGCCAGCGGTCCCGCAGTGCTGCCCAAGGCCATCCCCCGGCTCCTTGCTCTCCTCCCACTCTGATTTCCGGATCAGAAGCTGCTTTGGAGCTACCTGAGCAGAAGTGCCCCGGTTGGGCCACGCTGGTGCTCGCAGAGCTGTGTCCTAAGGCGCCTTGCTGAAGGCCCCGGCCAGGAGCAGGGCACAGCACACAGGTGTGCACAGGTGAGATCCCGGGATGTGCCGTGTGGGGCACAGGGCAGCAGGAACCCCCAGCCCCTCCCTGGGTGTGGATCCTGCCCGTCCCCCTGTGCTGTCCCACTCATCCCACACCATTTCTCCACCCGTGCTGCCCTGGCTTTGGCTGTTTGTCCTCGTGTCCTTGTCACTGCCGTAGATCCCCTCTGGGTCCCTTTTTCTTTTATTCCCTCTGACACTGGTTGTGGTCACAACGGAACTCATCTCATTATGGAAATGCTGAGGGTGGCTGGAAGGGGAAATGGATCCCTCCATCTGGGAAGTGCCGGGTCGGCTGCAGAGCCGGGCTGGAGGAGGCAGCTCGCGTGTCTCCAGTGTGCAAACCCACCCCCAGCAGCTCTCGGGGCTGTGGGAGCCGAAGGGTTAACGCTGCCGGCATCCTCAAACGGCACCGATGGGAGCAGGAGCCTCTCCATCTCCGAAAGCTGGCAAACAAATTAAAGCAATGTTGCAACGAACGCGTTTCTTTGCAGCAGAGAGGAGGGGAAGAGCGGCTCAAAGGCTGCGGAGACAAAGGCGGCGCAGATGGGTGCAGGGGGACCCGCGAGCGCCACGTGCGCCGCTCCCAGCTAAGCTCAGATTTGCTGCCACGGCTCCGTGACAGCGGCTGGAATAACCTGGGGAGGATTTATGAGAACCACAGCAGGGCTAAGGGGGAGCCTGCCCGCCTGGAAAGGGCTGTAGCTGGGAATTACACTCTGGGTGTTGACTCTTCTCGGTGCTCGTGCCCCATTNGGCACAGAGATCAGCGCATCTTCCTCCCGGCAGCCCAGCATCTCCCACTTGGCTTCCTGGGCTCGTATTTGCATCCAAGAGAAATTAAACGGAGAGATGTAAATCCCTTTAAACAATTTAACGAAGCTGACGGCCCCGGTGGAGCCGGTGGGGCTGGTGGGTGCCTGGGGGGAGGAGGGTGGTGGGCAGAGTTTGGTGTGCGGTGAAAGGGCTGGGGGAGTTGTGACCCACAGCCATCGTCCAGGGGCTGCCGCTGTCCCCCAGCGTGGCATTGTCCTTGTCCCCCGTTGGAAAAACGAGACATTGCTCTGGAAGGAGGGGCTCTGTCCCCTTCCGCGGCAGCCAGGCCCATGCAAGGAGCAGATGGAGCCCATCTTGAACGTGCAGTCTCAGCAAAAGAAAAGCCAATAATCGAGTTAATTACAGACCTTATGCGATCACTGGGGATTCCCAGGGGATGCTGGCAATGGAGCAGCCCTTTGCTCGCCATCCGCAGCCGGCGGGGCCGGGGGCTGAGCTGCCCTCCCTGGGGATGGCCGGCGCACAAACGCCCTGGATGGACAACTTGGAGCTCTGTGGTCATGGGGACCGTATCCAGCCCCTTCCCCTGTGTTTTTCCTGCCTGGGTCAGATTCAGAGGGCGGCTGGAAGTGCCGAGCAGTGTCTGCTCTCCCCAGGAGCTGCGCCTCTGACTGTGCAGAACGTGACTACCCCGAGGGCAGAGCATCGCCTGCCTTTGTCTCACCGCTGAGAGAAACTGGGAGAGAAAGTGCGGCAGTTCCTTAACTCCTCGGTTTAAAAGTAAATTTTAACTCGGCTTGAAAGACCACAAACCCCTTACCTGGAGCCTCTGGGGCAGCTCTGCCCTGTTCCCCAGCCATGCAATGTCTGGTCAGGGACACGAGGGATTTTCCAGTGGAAATGCCCGCCCGGAGGCAGCGCTCAGCTCTGGCAGCCCGGAGGATGTGGATGTGCTGGTTTGCCCTCTCGGTGCTTCTGCTCTGCTCCCCATCAGCTGAGTTAATAAAGTTTGGACTCGTTAAATCCACAAATGGTTTCAAAGTCGATCGCCCTGGGCTGGCTCGCAGCTCCCGCCCTCCCCTCCCCTCCTCTCTCTGCCGGGGAGATAAGGATGGCAGTGGTTTTAATTCCTCACTTATGCATCGACTGCCAATTCTCCTGTCCGCTCACCCTTGATAAATATTGGACAAAGATTTGGCAGCCAGCGTGCCAGAGATAAAGGTCCAGTCCCACCAGATCTCCTTCCTCTGTGCCTTTTGTCTCGTTCTGTGTCCAATTTTTTAAACAACCCACCTGCTGCAAGAGGCTCTTCCCATCCCTGCTCCTGCCTTTCGGATTATTGCTAAACCTCAGCGTGAGCCTCCAGCCCGGGCTGGGAGCTGAGGGCTGGGGGAAGGCGCCGTCATTTCCAGGCCTTGAGCTGTCATTGATCGGGGATCAATAGCGGAGCTGCCTTGGCTCAGAACTCTCCAGGCCTGGCAGGATCCTCGTCGCTGGCGTCGCGTGGGGGCCGAGGTGAGCCCATCCCTGGCAGCAGAGCCCAGAGCAGGATTTGGGCACGCTCCTGTGCAGCAAACCTACAAAAGAGAGCGTGCCAGGGGTTCTGGCTGGGTTTAGCCTTGCTAAGAATCCCCCTGTGCAGCCGGGTGCTGGCTGAGCACAGCGTGGGGCACCAGGAGCGGGGCTGCTCCCGGGGCCGGGTCACTGCGGGAGCTCTGCTGTGTCCTGCCCTAGCTGGGTCTGCTGGAACTGCCTCCCCCAGCTCAGAAACCCTCGAGGGGCTGAAAGCTGCTGCTGGGGGAGCACAAATATCCTCCGGAGATGTGGCACTGATGGAGCTGCTCAGGGGATGGGGTCGTGGCACAGGGAAGGTGCCCAGCGCTGCTGGTCTCTGCAGGACCGTGCAGACAACAGCCCTGATGCTGCAGCTCCACCCCAAGCCTCAAATTTCAGGGCTTCTGGAGGCAAGGGGACAGGCAGAGGCCATTGGTTGGGCTGGAGAGGGAGAAACAGGAGGGAAGGTCTCAAGAAACCTCATGGCTGAGTATAGATGTGTTTGCAGGCATGTTAAAGCTGATATCCCCCTTTGCCTCCTCATCCCCTCTTACGAGAAGACGAAATTAAAGAAGAGACGAGCGTTGCTGAGGTCTGGACATCTCTGAGCTCCATGTGGCACATAAGTCTGTTATCNCTGGGAATTACACTCTGGGTGTTGACTCTTCTCGGTGCTCGTGCCCCATTTCCGCGGGAGGGATTGCGTGGTGCAGCGGGGGGAGGATGTGGCGCTGGGATGCTCCCGGCACAGAGATCAGCGCATCTTCCTCCCGGCAGCCCAGCATCTCCCACTTGGCTTCCTGGGCTCGTATTTGCATCCAAGAGAAATTAAACGGAGAGATGTAAATCCCCTTAAACAATTTAACGAAGCTGACGGCCCCGGTGGAGCCGGGTCTGGGGCTGGTGGGTGCCCGGGGGGAGGAGGGTGGTGGGCAGAGTTTGGTGTGCGGTGAAAGGGCTGGGGGAGTTGTGACCCACAGCCATCGTCCAGGGGCTGCCGCTGTCCCCCAGCGTGGCCTTGTCCTTGTCCCCCGTTGGAAAAACGAGACATTGCTCTGGAAGGAGGGGCTCTGTCCCCTTCCGCGGCAGCCAGGCCCATGCAAGGAGCAGATGGAGCCCATCTTGAACGTGCAGTCTCAGCAAAAGAAAAGCCAATAATCGAGTTAATTACAGACCTTATGCGATCACTGGGGATTCCCAGGGGATGCTGGCAATGGAGCAGCCCTTTGCTCGCCATCCGCAGCCGGCGGGGCCGGGGGCTGAGCTGCCCTCCCTGGGGATGGCCGGCGCACAAACGCCCTGGATGGACAACTTGGAGCTCTGTGGTTATGGGGGCCGTATCCAGCCCCTTCCCCTGTGTTTTTCCTGCCTGGGTCAGATTCAGAGGGCGGCTGGAAGTGCCGAGCAGTGTCTGCTCTCCCCAGGAGCTGCGCCTCTGACTGTGCAGAACGTGACTACCCCGAGGGCAGAGCATCGCCTGCCTTTGTCTCACCGCTGAGAGAAACTGGGAAAGAAAGTGCGGCAGTTCCTTAACTCCTCGGTTTAAAAGTAAATTTTAACTCTGCTTGAAAGACCACAAACCCCTTACCTGGAGCCTCTGGGGCAGCTCTGCCCTGTTCCCCAGCCATGCAATGTCTGGTCAGGGACACGAGGGATTTTCCAGTGGAAATGCCCGCCCGGAGGCAGCGCTCAGCTCTGGCAGCCCGGAGGATGTGGATGTGCTGGTTTGCCCTCTCGGTGCTTCTGCTCTGCTCCCCATCAGCTGAGTTAATAAAGTTTGGACTCGTTAAATCCACAAATGGTTTCAAAGTCGATCGCCCTGGGCTGGCTCGCAGCTCCCGCCCTCCCCTCCCCTCCTCTCTCTGCCGGGGAGATAAGGATGGCAGTGGTTTTAATTCCTCACTTATGCATCGACTGCCAATTCTCCTGTCCGCTCACCCTTGATAAATATTGGACAAAGATTTGGCAGCCAGCGTGCCAGAGATAAAGGTCCAGTCCCACCAGATCTCCTTCCTCTGTGCCTTTTGTCTCGTTCTGTGTCCAATTTTTTAAACAACCCACCTGCTGCAAGAGGCTCTTCCCATCCCTGCTCCTGCCTTTCGGATTATTGCTAAACCTCTGCGTGAGCCTCCCGCCCGGGCTGGGAGCTGAGGGCTGGGGAAAGGCGCCGTCATTTCCAGGCCTTGAGCTGTCATTGATCGGGGATCAATAGCGGAGCTGCCTTGGCTCAGAACTCTCCAGGCCTGGCAGGATCCTCGTCGCTGGCGTCGCGTGGGGGCCGAGGTGAGCCCATCCCTGGCAGCAGAGCCCAGAGCAGGATTTGGGCACGCTCCTGTGCAGCAAACCTACAAAAGAGAGCGTGCCAGGGGTTCTGGCTGGGTTTAGCCTTGCTAAGAATCCCCCTGTGCAGCCGGGTGCTGGCTGAGCACAGCGTGGGGCACCAGGAGCGGGGCTGCTCCCGGGGCCGGGTCACTGCGGGAGCTCTGCTGTGTCCTGCCCTAGCTGGGTCTGCTGGAACTGCCTCCCCCAGCTCAGAAACCCTCGAGGGGCTGAAAGCTGCTGCTGGGGGAGCACAAATATCCTCCGGAGATGTGGCACTGATGGAGCTGCTCAGGGGATGGGGTCGTGGCACAGGGAAGGTGCCCAGCGCTGCTGGTCTCTGCAGGACCGTGCAGACAACAGCCCTGATGCTGCAGCTCCGCCCCAAGCCTCAAATTTCAGGGCTTCTGGAGGCAAGGGGACAGGCAGAGGCCATTGGTTGGGCTGGAGAGGGAGAAACAGGAGGGAAGGTCTCAAGAAACCTCATGGCTGAGTATAGATGTGTTTGCAGGCATGTTAAAGCTGATATCCCCCTTTGCCTCCTCATCCCCTCTTACGAGAAGACGAAATTAAAGAAGAGACGAGCGTTGCTGAGGTCTGGACATCTCTGAGCTCCATGTGGCACATAAGTCTGTTATCCCTGCTGGAGGAGCAGCTGTCCCAGGTGCTATTTAGCTCCCAGGTCTCTGGTCTCTGCAGTTTGGCAGTGGCTCTGACAACATGGCTTGATAGCTATCGTTTCTAAATCCATGAGAAATGTCATCTGAAGTGCAACAAATAACGGCCTGATTATCTGCTGGATCCTAATGCTACTCCCTGGAGATAACAAGCTGCAATTTTCCCCCTGGGCCATACAATAATCGCCCCAATTACTCCCAAGCAGTGGTTATTAAACTCATGGCACCGCTTTCGTTTACAAAGCAAAAATCATTAGGCAGGTGCGTGTGTGTGTGTGTGTGTGTGTGTTTGCTGTTTGGCTGGGAGTGACCGAGGTTGCTCTTGCTTTGTTCTGGCAGAGGAACTCTTGGTGGCTGTGGAAAACCTCCGTGGCTTTCCCTCTCTGTGTGGCACAGTTCTGTCAATGCAGAGGAGCCTCCGGATGACCGGCCAAATAAAATGCAGTTGGTGTCTGTTAATGCTGGGGCTGGTATCCCAGAGGATGTAACCTCTATCCAAGTATAACGTGGAGGGATTTGGGGAGATAGCGTGGGATGTGCTGGGCATTTCAAACACAGCCCAGGCCCTGGCAGGAGCGGCTGTGCTGCTGTGTTTGACTGGACTGCAGGTGGGAATTGTGCAGGGCGCCGGGGTCCCGTGCCAGCTCGGGCTGTGGGGTGTCACCTCTCTGCTCCATCAGCTCCAGGAAGAGGGACAAAGTCCCCTGAGCTTTGTCCCAACAAGACCCACGCTGTCACTGGAGGTTTGGTGTCACTGAGGTTTGGTGTCACTGAGGTTTGGTGTCACTGGGGTTTGGTGTCACTGGGGTCTCTGCTCACACTCACACACACGAGTGTGTCCCACACCCTGCACACGCCCGGCTCGCTCGGACACCGAGCTCCCGTCTGCTCAGGGAGGAGAACGGAGCGAGCAGAGGGAGGGATGACCAGGACGAGGGAGGCAGCGCTGGTGAATTATGCATGACTCCAGGAGGGGAGCGTTATCTGCACGGACAAAGGCCTGTGCCAGCAGCCCGGCTCCGCTGTACCTGCGCCTTCCCTCGCCCGCGCTTTATCTCCGCTCCCAGCTTGTAATTCAGCCCAAATATCAGAGGAAGCTGGAAGATTAATTTTCTCTGTTTGCATGGCAAAGGAGAGGGGACACGCTCTCACTCCCGACTCCCAGCTGTTTAATCCTCCACCAAGGCCTGCCGAAGGAAAAGGCAAAAATTTATCAGTGTTGGCAAGTCGCTGGTGTGGGGAGGGGTGTTGGAGCCCGGGGCCCCCCATGAGCAGGTCGTGGGTGTTCACAGCAGGTTTCATGTGTGGGCAAGGTTTGGGAAAATGCAAACCTTTCCCCCCTCTGCAGTCCAGAGGAGGGTGTTGGCTTTGGGAGAGCCGGAGTCATTTCTGTGCGTCCCTCTGGCGTGGGAGTGTTCATGGCTGCGAGTCGCTCAAATATTTAAGAGATGACAACTGTATTAATACAAAAACTAGATAAAGATCCCTTGAGTTTAAAGACACAACCATCAGCTCAGCTCTTATTTTCCAGCCCTCTCCCTCGGCTTACTCCCTGGCTTAAATGAAATCATAAATATCGGCCCACAAAGGTCCTTTGTCACCGCACGCAGCTCCCGGCGACAAGAGGTCATTCATTAAAAGCCAGATGAAGGCAATAGAGACTCCCTTTGTTTTTTAAGGAGTTCAGGATAAGGCCGTGCGCCACAAGGAGCAGAGAGGGTGGACGGCGGGTTTGCCTCATCCCATCCAAGTGATCTTCACCCCAAAGCTGATGAAAGAAACATCTCGGGTTCTCTCAGGTGGGACAGCACAGATGAACCTGGTTTGTTGTTGGACTGATGGCAAAAACAGGGCCCCCTTGGCCCCCTCCTCACCGACCCCACGGGCTCTCCCCCTCCTCACAGCCCCCACGGCCTCTCCCCCTCCTCACAGCCCCCACGGCCTCTCCCCCTCCTCACAGCCCCCACGGCCTCTCCCCCTCCTCACAGCCCCCACGGCCTCTCCCCCTCCTCACAGCCCCCACGGCCTCTCCCCCTCCTCACAGCCCCCACGGCCTCTCCCCCTCCTCACAGCCCCCACGGGCTCTCCCCCTCCTGCCAGCCCCCCGATGATGCTCTGGCCACATTTTGCCCTGCTGAGCCATGGCCGAGGCCCTGCAGCTCCCACCCAGCACATGAGCCTGATGCCATCTGCCGGCCTCTGGCTCTGGCCAGCCAGGAGAAATCAGAAATTAATTCTGTAAAAGGTCCATGTCCCTCTGGCCAAACCCCAGCTGCCCTCCCTGCTCTGTCTGATGGATTTTTTCCTCATACTACTGAAAAACTCCTTTTTAACAGCCCTGCTGTATGAATGCATCGAGAGAAATGCACCTAAGATAGTTTCTTCTCCCATTTTTGCCCCTGGAGAAAGGTCGCTGCCTTAAAGTTTCTAATTCCACTTGCTTCCTTCCCACCCCCTTTTATTTTTTGAATGACTGTTTATGAAGGCCATCGTGGTCTAACTGGTTTTGGATTAAAAGGAACTTAATAAAGGTTTCCCCTGTGCACAAAGCTGCACAAATGGGTTTGCAATTGCACAGTTAATTACAGGAGCTGGGCAGAGCAATCAGAAAAAACTCAGGTGCAAAGCTTCAGCAGAGGATGAGGATGGCAGGGAGAGCTTTGGCTGTGATCTTTGCACATGCAACGAGGCACTGGGGCAAGGTTTCCTTCCATCCTGCCCCAAAAGAGAGGGATGGGGTCACCAGGGATCCCATCGGCATCGGCACCGATCCTGGTCACACCCTGGGGTCACGTCCTGGGGTCACACCCTGGGGTCACACTCCGGGGTCACACCCTGGGGTTACAGCTCAGGGTCCCATTCTAGGGTCACACTCTGGGGTCACACCCCGGGGTCACACCCCGGGGTCACTGGGTGCCCGGTGCTGCCCAGCAAAGGCTCTGCCAGGGCTGGAGGAAGGGAACGGGCTGGAGACCAACCCAGCCAGGCTGCAGGAGGAGCTGGAGGAGAATTTCTGCTGCCTGAGAATGTGAAGTGCTTCCGCCAGTAATCGCCGGAATCATCAAATTAGCATAAATTCTATTAACGGTTTCCCAGATGAGACATTTCAAGGCTTCTCCCCCCCCTTTCCTGACACAAACAAAAAGGGAATATAATTACTTTGCCATAAAGCAGCTCCTGAAAAGGCCCCTCAGTCCTTCTGCCTTTCTTCACCCGTGGAATAAAGCTCCAAATGAAAGGTGCTGCTGACCTCTGCTCTCACCATTCATCAACTGAGGAGGAGGAGGAAAGAGACTCCCCCAAGATTTTAGTGCCTGGGACTGAGCAGGATCCATTTGCCAGGTCGTCATCACAGGTGGGGGGGGGGTCCTGCAAAGCTTTTTGGGGGGCTCAGATCCCGATTCAGAGGAGGATTTGGGAGGATGATGGCTGAACACATGTGGGAGAAATGTAATTTGTGTAACACCAGCCCGGCACCTCCTGCAGTAACTCACTACAGGCACCGCGGGGGCAATCATCAGAAATAATGCTCCTTTTTAATTGGCACGAGATGGCGGATGACAATTTGAAAGGGAACAGAATTTGCTTATGAGCAAAAGCCTCCTTTACTCTTCAGAGCGACACTAAAAAATCAACAACTCGCCTGCCTATAAATACGATCTGCCAATAGAGACATCTTAGCTGTGAAGGTTTAATTACAGGCAGGAGCTGCAGGAGGCCCCGGGCAGCTGAGCCTCACCACAAACGGGGGATGTACCTGCACAGGAGGCTCTGGGCAGAGCCAGGGGTGACTTCTGACCTCCAGCTCCTTCCCAAATTGGGGCAGATTGGGTGATTTTCTGTACTATGAGGTCATATATTGTGAAAAATGAGGTTCACTTTTCTGGTAGGATTGAAAAGGTTTAATAAGAGACAATAAGGACAAGGTAATAAAGCAAAAATAAACGGCCAGGGTGTCTGGCAGTGAGCCAAGAGCACCCCCTAATTTAGAACACACTTCTTTAAACACACCAACACGTTGCATATTCATGGACCCCTCATGCATTATTTAAAAACATTTCTTAGAGTCCCCCCAACATGTCTCTCTTCATTTCTTTTAGTTTTAGTCTCTTGCAGATCTTCTGATGACAGATGATCAATAAATTCCTTCCCCTGGGGGTCTGGGGTCTTCTTCATCCAAATAATAATCCAAGAATGCTGAGAATTTCCTGCCCATCCCTTCAGCACTCTCTGAGACAGCCACAAAAGCTCCTCACATCACACCACTATTTCCAAGTTTTGCCAATAAAAGTGTGAGGTTTCTCCACACTGCACACACAGCATTGCCTTCAATATTTGTGAAAAGCCAACTTTACAAAATGCATTTAGAACAAATATCAAGGTCAGAACCATCCTCTTGCTTGGCCATTGGCTTAGAGGACGAGTTGTGTCTCTTCCAGGCCTCAGCTCCCCTATAAAATGTAGAAAACTTTATATCTCTTCTTCAAGGAAGCCTCAGTAACGTTTACTTTCCCAAAGATCTTAGGGCTTTTTGCAATCTATTACAAATTAATTATTATTAAGTCCAAACAAACGATATACCCCAAATAAAGCCGCTCCAACAAAGCAGCTGGATGATGAGAGCAATCTGCTTTATGAACTCCCTTCTCCACTGCGCAATTTTAAGCATTTAGTTCCGCTTTCTAATTGCTAATATCCATTCTTCAATTACCCGCTGTTTTGTTTCAGATTTAAAAGATTAAAGCATGTTGTTATTTTATGATTATGTGAATTCCCTTTGTGTAATTGTCGGGTTTGGGTTTTATCCGTTTGCATATTAAACGCCTGCACAGGGAAGACTCGTATGTGACTTGAAATGGGTTTTGCCTTTGGCACAAGTTGCCGGCTGTTACTCAAATCAACGCTGAAAGACAAAAAGCAGGCAAAGGCATCGTATTTCTCAAGCGACAACACTTCATAAACAGTGAATTCTCGGGAATTTCAGCGCTCGCCGGCTGCACCCAGCCCCTCACAGAGACCTTTCGCAGAACCAGTGCGGGGGGCTCAGGCCCACACGAGTCCCGTGGGATGGCTTTGCTCGAAATAACAGCCAGGGCTGGTCCTGAAAAGGGTTTTTTTCAGGAAAAAGTTGCCCGGAACAGCCGCTCCGGAGCGGCGGACGAGGAGCAGGCCCAGGCCTGAGGGCCCGGGCCCTCCCGGCGTCCCCGTTGCTAAGCAACGCGCGCTGGGGCCAGCAGCAAAGATGGAGCCCGGGCGGCTTCAGCGCGCGCGGGGCCGCGCCCCGCCGAGCGGGCGGGCCCCGCCCTCAGCAGACATGGC
>VYXF01000850.1:16146-36840 GCA_013397295.1 Polioptila caerulea
GGGGGAATCCTGAGGGGAGCCTGGGGGGCTTCTGGGGGAAGCCTGAGGGGAACCTGAGGGGCTCCTGGAGGGCTCCTGAGGGGAGCTTGGGGGCTCAGGTGAGTGCGGGGACGGGCGGTGGAGGGCTGGAGGCGAGCTGAGAGTAACCGGGAGCTCAGGGAGGTGCGGGGGATCCGGAGGGCTGAGGGGAGCGGCGGATCCCGGACCCGCCCACACCCCTTCCCNCCAGACCCATTCCCCGGTGGTCTCGGATCCTCGGCGGGCAGCGGGGGGCGCTGTACGGGCCGGGCCGCTCCCTGCGGCCTCCCGGCCTCGGGGGTCGCGGTGGGAGCGGGGATGGCGGTGCTGGTGCTGGGGGCTGAGGCACCGAGCTGGGCGTGCCCCGTGCTGTGAGTTCGCACAAGGGCAGAGCTCTTCCTCACCTCGTAGTCCACCTCTAACAGAGAAAGTATCGAGCTCTCAGCGTGCTTGCGAGGTCTGTACCTGTGAAACAGGTACCTCAAAGCCTTCTGTGTCGGGGTGTTGCGTTCTTTGCTGGCACCTCTCCCAACCTTCCGGCACCCGCTCATTTGCCAGCCCCTGCCTGCCCCAGCCACCTCTCGCATTAGTGAAGTCATTTCTGTCTTGCTGAGCTGGAGACTTTCCCCTTCGCTGCCTCTGTTTATGCCGTTGTTGCTGCTGTTTGAGAGAAATGTGCTGACTGGTTGAATTTTAACAGCTATTTGCAGGAGGAGCTGTAAGTTAAAATGCAGCTAAATTTAAAACTGTATTAAAATTCCCCGGAATGTTGCTCCTATTTTTATCTAACAAAGTGCTGAAAACTTGCAGGTTTTTAGTGGCCTATATAGTACCAAGTTATTTGTAGGCAGGGCATGGGCTGTGTTCTGTATCCTTTCTGAAGGGAAGGACTTGGGATCCCTCATCTTGCCTTGGCTTCTGAGCCTCTGTGCTGTGCAGGAGGATAGTGGAAGCACTAAGGTGGGCAGCTCTGCCTCTCTCCAAGGCTCTGTTATCCATAAACTGTGGAGGGCTGTGGATTTTCATTCCCAATGAAAAAAAAATATACATGCATATATCTCCATAAAACATGAGTTTTGTTCGTGCAGCTTCTCCAGCCCGCCTGAAAGCATTGCAACCAGTAACCCTGAGGCTGGTTCTCTTTTCTCTGGGCTGCTTTCTGCTCGGAGGTGGGAGGGAAGGGCTGGGCTGTCATTAGCTGTGGTTTTTTTGGCAGGAGGATGGAGACTGCCATGGTGAACCTGCGGGGTCTGTTCGAGCAGCTCACGCGCCAGGCCGAGCTTCTGAGCGAAGGAAACGAATGCCGTGAGTTTTGTCCCTGAAGATTCTGCTGAGGATGCTAAAACCAGTCCCATCTGGGTTTTTCCTTTATGGAGAAACATCAAGTCCCAGCTGGATTTCTATGCTGGGCCACGTTCTCCTTGTAGCAAACTGGCTTTGTGTGAGGTCTTGTGTTCCAGCTCTTCTGTCTGGTGCTGGCAGGAAGGGCTTGGTCTGAAAAATGGACGAGCTCTTGGAAATCTTTTGTGTGGCTGGCTTGGCACAAAGGCTGGGTTCTCGACGCCTCAGCTGGGGGCAGGTTGGGCATCAGGAGGAATTTCTTCCTGGAAAGGGCAGTCAGGGATTGGAGGGGGCTGCCCAGGGAGGTTTGGAGTGCCCATCCCTGGGGGTGTCCAGGGCAGGACAGGACGTGACATTCAGGTGGCAAAGTGGGGAATGGGCACAGCTTGGACTCGGTTCTCTTGGAGTCCAACCTCAGGAATCCTGGGATTCTGTGTGAACAGATCCCTGCTGTCAGCTGCTCCCCTGCTTGCCCAGCTAAAGCTTCACGTGTTCTCTTGCCCAGAGTTCATTCAGTTAGCAAAGAACTTTGAGGAGAACCGGAGGAAATGGCAGAAAACAGAGCACGAGCTGTGCAGGTACAAAGATCTCCTCATGAAGACAGAAGCTGAGCGCAGTGCCCTGGACGTGAAGCTGAAACACGCCCGCAATCAGGTGGATGTGGAGATCAAACGGAGGCAAAAAGCTGAAATGGACTGCGAGAAGCTGGTGAGTAATTCCTGTGTTACCCATCAGCTCTTGAGAGTGTGGAGACAAGGCGATTAAACTGCATTGATCAGTGGCAAATAAGGGCTGGCACTCAGGGGAAGGAAAGGGGGGGGAAAAAAAGCAAGGAATTGGCTCAGCTCCTCAGAGCAGCCTTCTGCTTTGATCTGGGAAAGGAGACTTGCTGCTGCTGGAGCTCAGCTGCCATTACCTGTCTGAGCTGCCATTACCTGCCTGCAGCCATTAGCAGTCCATTGACACAAGTTCTGAGAGCTTATCTCTGGTATCTCAAACACTTGGTCGGGTCTTGCAGTAATTAAACACAGCAGTGTCCAGCTGCTGATGTTATCTGTGCTCACAGGAGCGGCAGATCCAGCTGATCCGGGAGCTGCTCATGTGTGATGCCTCTGGCAGCATCCAGCTCAGCGAGGAGCAGAAGTCTGTCCTCGCCTTCCTGAACAGGCCACAGGCTTCTGTGGGGAGTTCAGGCAACAAAAGGTAGGGAAGCAGCATTTGATGTGAGGTGTCAGGCATCAATCCAGCTGTCAGCCTCTGTGACACATTGCACACCCATGTCAACAGTTTTCCTTTCTGTTCCACTTTAAAATACGGCTCTTCTGAGTCAGTGAGATTGTTCTGGAACCGTGACTGACTGAAAGCCAAACTGATACAAGCTTCTTCTAATTTTTGTTTTTTAGACTGTCTACAATAGATGAATCTGGCTCAATTCTGTCAGACATCAGCTTTGACAAGACCGATGACTCACTGGTAATGTAACTCCACGTTCTTAAGTTCTCCTCCCCTGTGAAGCCTGAGGGGAGGGGGTTGATCTCCAGAGACCCTTTTGTGTTTAGATTACTGGGGTATTAACCTGGCTGAGCTGATTTGCATTTCCCGGGTGTGCTATTGGCTAAAATTTGATGAAAGCTCTGGCCAGGGGCTGTGTGGTTTTTACCATTAACCGGTGCTGTGTATTTCCCCCAGGACTGGGATTCCTCGGTGGTGAAAACTGTCAGGCTGAAGAGGAGAGAGAAGCGGGTATTGTTGGATTGTTCCCTGTCACACAGTTTCCATTGTTCCCCCTGGCTGCCACAATGCCGCCATCTGTCACCTCACAGCCACCTGTAGTGACCTCTGAGCCACTAAATCAGACCTGGAATGGATGTCCTGCTGGCTGTGGGGGTTTAGATTGAAATTTAGGTCTGATGTCATTGTTTGTCTACTGAAAATGAGTGGAGTTTCTGTATATCCTGTGCTGTTACACTCTGGGGTTTGCAAAAAAACCCTTGGAGTTTATTAACAGCTGCCAGATTAGGGGAAGGTGGTGTAGGAAGTTAACATTTGTCTATTCTGTAAAGGAGCTTGTGCTTGTTCTGCTTTAATATGCAGAAGACACAGGTGGCAAAGAGCCTGAAACCATCACCTAGTGGAGCTGGCAAGAGTCTGGGACTGGCTTAGTTGTTGGGTTTTTTTGTGTGTGGTTTGTGGGTTTGCTGGGTTTTTTTTTTTGTCCTCCTTTCTTAGGTCGGGTTTCTTTTTTTTTTCTGAACTGAATTATAAAGCTAGCTAAGAGAATTATTTGGAAGAGGTTCCCTAATTCTTCCTGGCCACCTTCAAGGTTGCCACGAAGCAGAGGTGCCTCTGAAGGACTTGTCTGTGTGCACCACAGGTGCATGAATTGTTCAGTCCTTTTAGTCACCCTGGACCAGTGTAATGCCAAGTGAACAGCATTCCTGCTCCTAGACAAGGATGTGCTCTCTTTTCAGCGCTCTTCCAGGCAGTTTGCTGAAGGCCCCCCAGCTCCTCAGAAGAAATCCAGATCCATCAGCAACACAGCAGACCAGGTATGGTGGTGCCAGCCAGGTGTGTGTGCACCTGGGCACTGTCCCTGCCTGTTTCCAGCACCACTGGAACTCCCCTGTTCTGTCACTGGTGGATTTGTCATTCCAGGCTAATGAATCCATAGTAGCCAAGACCACTGTGATGGTCCCCAACGATGGTGGCCCAATTGAAGCCATTTCCACCATCCAGACTGTGCCTTGCCCTCGGAGGAGCCGGAGGAAGAGCGGTAGGTGCAACATCTCTGTCCTGTCCTGACACAACTGCATGGGTTATCCTGAAACGTTATTCCTTCCAGGACTTGGGACCTGCTTCTGGTTTATGATGCCCATGCTTTTGGGGGCAGAGGGTGATTCTCTTCCTCTTGTGCCTTCCAGGTCCTTTGCAGCCCTGGAACAGTGAGTCCAGCATAGGCAGTAAGCAGCTGGAGTCCAAGGCGGACACCGACGGCTCCAGCACCCCGCAGCACAACGGGGGAGTGAGGCTGCACGACTTTGTTTCCAAGACGGTGGGTCTGCAGGCAGGGGGAGCTTGGAAAAGCATCTCCTTCCATCTTGAAATGTGTGTGATAAGAGGCTGTGTCAAGGGAGGTTTGGGTTGGATATTGGGAAAAGGTTCTTCTCCCAGGGGGAGGTCATGCACTGAACAGGCTCCCCAGCGAATGGGCACGGCCCTGAGGCTGCCAGAGCTCCAGGAGTGTTTGGATAATGCTCCCAGGGTGGGATTGTGCTGGAGTCAGGGCCAGGAGCTGGACTGATCATCTCTGTGGGTCTATTCCAAGTCAGGCTATTCCGTGTTTCTGTGATCACTCCCAGGTCGATATGAGCTGTACCAGTTACCTGCATGGATCAGGGAACTGATTACCCCGTTGAATCCCTGCTGAGTTACTCCACTGCACTAACCTGTGCCATCTGTGTGCTCTGCATCACCAGGTTATCAAGCCAGAGTCGTGTGTTCCATGTGGAAAGAGAGTCAAGTTTGGGAAGATCTCTCTCAAGTGCAGGGACTGCCGGGTGGTGGCTCACCCCGAGTGCCGGGAGCGCTGCCCCCTGCCCTGCATCCCCACGCTGACGGGGACCCCGGTGCGCATCGGGGAGGTGGGTCTGGGCCTGGGGGCCACCACGGGGCCAGCCGGGCTTGGCACCTGCTCAGCTCCAAGGCTGCCTTCCCCAGCAAAGCTCCTGTTGCTCAGAGCTGCATAATAACATGCAAATGAGCTCGCTAATGCATCATTCCACAAGTAGGGAAGGGGGGTGTAGGGGTGTGATGGTAGGAGGGCGTTGAGTGGGGAAGGTGGCAGCTCTGGGCAGGCGATGCAGCGTTGTGCTGATGGATGTGATGTTTCTTCATCAGTCCTGAGAAGAGCAACAATTCTTGTTTTCAGACCATAGATCTTGCTGTGAATTCCTGAGAGAGTATTTTCCATGTCTTGGTGACTGAATCCATCTTTTTTTTTTCACTTTCCCTTCTACCTTTTAGGGCACCTTGATGGATTTTGTCCCTTCTACTCCTCCAATGATCCCTTCCATCATCGTGCACTGTGTTAATGAGATCGAGCAACGAGGCCTGCATGAGGTAAGAAAACGAGGTGTGAAACAGTGCTAATGAAATGGGTTGTGGTGTTAGGGAAGCAAATTGTTAACCCAAAAATCCCTTATTTATGGTGCTCAGTGAGTGACTCAGGTATGGAGGGAAGGTGGGGGTAAAAGGAAATCAGTTGACCTCCTCCTCTGAGCCAAGCTTTGTGCCAACAGACAGGCATTTACCGCATCTCTGGCTGTGACAAGACTGTGAGGGAACTGAAAGAGAAGTTTCTCAGAGCAAAGAGCATTCCTTTGCTCAGTAAGGTGGACGATATCCACGCCATCTGTGGCCTTCTCAAGGACTTCCTGCGCAGCCTGAAAGAGCCCCTTCTCACTTTCCGGTTAAACAAGACTTTCATGGAAGCTGCAGGTGAGGAACTGCTGCCTGACACCTCCAGCTCTTTCCTGAGGCTCAGTGGTTGTGGTTTTGCTTGTCAAGTGAGCCAGCCACAGTGCTCTGTGGAGCCCTCGTGCCTGAGTTCCAGTTGGGCAGGATACAAGATTGTTATAAACAGCATGACAAGTTCCTGGTTTCTTTATTTCTCAGAGTAACTGTGGCTGTGAGGGGAATTTTGCAGCTTCTGGGAGCACTGTCTTAGGTCTAAATATTATTTTTTCCCCATAGAAATCTCAGATGAGGACAACAGCATCGCTGCTATGTACCAAGCAGTTGGGGAACTTCCTCAGGCCAATAGGGACACCTTGGCTTTCCTCATGGTCCACTTGCAGAGGTACATTCTGATGGACAGGGGGGTTGGAACCTGATGATCTTGAAGGCCCCTCCCACCCCAAACCATTCTTTGGTCTGAAAAGGGAAGGTTACCCCACTGGTGCTTTTTCTAATTGGGTCTGGTTACTGCTTGTGAGCATGAAGTCTTCATTCTGGAACAAAGCTGCTCACCCAGGGGCCAAGTGTGTGTGGGACCAGGGAACATGTATCACAAGTGAAAGGGCAAAGCTACATTCTCTCTTAATTTCTTTTAATGCAGAGTGGCTCAGAGCCCAGACACTAAAATGGACATCTCCAATTTGGCCAAAGTCTTCGGCCCCACAATAGTCGCCCACGCGGTGCCCGATCCTGACCCCATGACCCTCCTGCAAGACACGAAGCGTCAGCCCAAGGTAGGACAAACCTTGGTGATTTTCTCTCTCCCAACCCAAACCATTCCATGATTCCGGGACTCACAGGTGTCTCTGCAGGTCGTGGAGCGACTTCTGCTGCTGCCCATGGACTACTGGAGCCAGCTGATGATGGTGGAGCAGGAGAACATTGACCCAGCACACGTGATCGAGAACACCAATGCCTATTCCACTCCACGGACACCTGAGATTCAAGGTAATCCTGGCTTCTGCTCTGTTACTGAAAACACCAACCCTCAATCCGAGCAGCCTGGGAGGCTCTCGGAGCCAGCTGCTCCTCACTTCACAGAGGGAGAGGGAAAAGCAAAGTGTGCCAGGAAATGCCAGATTTGTCTAGTGCTTCTGACAGATGCCAGGGAATGCCTGATGTTCCCTGCAAAGCAGAGAAAACTTCAGCTGTGCCCACAGTGTGCTGCTCTCTTTTGGCAGTGAGCATTCTGGGACCTCTCACCACCCCAGAGCACCAGCTCTCCAAGACCCCCTCGTCCAGCTCCCTGTCCCAGAGGGTCCGCTCCACCTTCAGCAAGACCACCCCCAAGTAAGTGCTGTCATTTCATGTTTGGAGTGATTGCAGATGATTTGGGTGCTCTGAGACATTTGGGGACAGCCTGCATTTACTGCTCAGTCAGCCCTCCCTTAATCTGTGCTGTGGGAGCAGCAGCTGATGGGTAACAAACCTCCTCTTGTGGTAGGGAGAGGTGGGTGAAATTTGGGTGAATGTTCCCTGGAAAAGGGGAGAGTGTTGGACCTCTGCATCCAGAATTCCAGACTGATGTTCTTGTGTTTCTCTTCAATTAGATTTGGGAGCAAAAGTAAGTCAACAACCCAGCTTGGGCATCAGGGGAACTTCTTTGCCTCTCCAATGCTGAAGTGAGGACCTGGGAGTTGGTCTTGTCCTGGCATTTGCACACCAACGCTCACAAGTAGAAGAAACACAGGTTGTCTCCATGGCCCCTGGCAGCTTAAATGTCGTTTTTCCTTTTATATTTCAGCTTAACTGAAACTTTTAATGGGATTTTATAGTGCAATTTATTTTTTATTATCTAATGCTGTGCTGAATTTAGTATTGGTGAAGACAGTAACAAGCAGGATTTGTTCAGTGTTAATCATTAAAAAAACTCTAGACAATTGGCATTTTCACTAACATCTGGCTTTCTCCCTGTGTGAAGTGGAGCAGTCACAAGATGAGGGTCAGTGGTTGGGGTTTTTAGCACTCTGTAGGACGTTCTTGACACAGCAGTGTGTGAACTTTGTCAGAACCCCGGCTTCCCATCAGCACAGTCAGTCCCACCTGGCTGGCGGTGCAGCTGGAATCCTGAGGATGGCAGTGTTGGACTGGGCTAGTGGGAAAAAGCCTCTCTTTAGTGACCTGCCCGAGGGACTGTGGCTCCTGAGGGGAATTCCTGGTACTGTGCTTGCAAGGGGTGAATTCTGTAGGTGAGGGTGTCGTTTAAAAGCCAAAGGATTCCTGAGCAGCCCGAAGGAACTGCTCATGCTGCTGAGGGGAGGGAGGGGGGTGCAGTGGGAGCTCTGCTTTCCCAGCTCAGGATCTGGGGCCCTGCCCAGAGCTGTGTGCAGACACCTGTGGAACACACACGAGTTTACCAAGTGGCTGTTTTTATTGAGCTTTGGAAAGTTGTCCTGTCTGTGCAGTTTAGTAAATCCTGATGTTTTACACGACCCACAGTTTTGTGTTGTCCAGCTTGTGGTTTTAACTTGTGCTGGGTTATTTTCACCCAGGCATGTGTGGCTTCACTGGAGGAGCTCCTGCCCCAGGGACTGATCCCAGCCCAACTTTGCTGCTGAGGGCTGTGGCTCCTGGGCCCAGGGGAGGAAGGAGGATGACAGGTTTGGTCCCTGCTGTTGTGTTGGGAGGTGAAATAGCCCGGGGCAGGTGTGGTGGCCTGGGCTGTTTCTTTCCTCTAGATTGTGAGATCTGGAGGGTGAAGTGTTCGTACACTGGGGCTGTCCCTGGGTTCTCAGACACACCAGGTGTGCAGGAGAGGGGCACTAAGGTGTGTTCTCCTTACCCAAATTCTGTTTCTGGGCACACTTGGGTTTTTCCTGGAGCATCTTCTCCCAAGTTATGTCCCTGCCTGTCCCTCCCTGGAGCAGAAACACAGTCACTGTTGGTGGGACCTGCTGAGGGACATCTGCCCTGATCTGTGGCACTGCTCGTGGGGACAGGTAGGTTTGGGGACATCTGAGGAAGCCACCCCCACTCAGGTGCTGCTGGGCACAAAGGTGACCCTGGCAGTGCTTGGGGGGTGCCCACCTGTGCCTGCAGGTAAGGGCACAAATTGCAGGTGGGAAGGGCCTGGGGGGATGGAGTGAGAACAGTGAGGACCAGGTGGATCTTTGGTGTTCCATGCTCTGGGTGCTTCAAGAAGACACCAACAAGGAGAAATCACACAGATAAATATTTATTAATCAAAGAATGTTAAAAGCCTCAGTCTGGCTCCAGAAGCAGGGATGAAAATGTCATTCCTGGTGGGAACCAGTACAAGAAAACTCAGTTTATGTGCAGGCAGGGGCGGCATGCGTGTGCTTCTGGGGATTAGTGCAGATAAAATCACTCCTGTGGGCTCCTTCATCAGCAGTGTTTAATGCATTTGGGCAGGCCAGTGACCATCTGTACAGAAGGACTTCACCCTCCTCATGGCTCCTCACTGATCTTGTGCAGGAATCCACCTCCTGGTTCGTTGCAAATGGTAGAATTCTTATAATTAATGAGTTGATTTCTCACCCTGCCCTAATGAGCATTCGGTTCAGATCAATGGCAGTTCCATAGGAGACACAGGCCCACGCCTGCTGAGGGTTGTGCCCAGACCCCAAAAGCCAAATTCTTTGCTCTTTTTTTCATTCCCTCTGGGAGAAGCAGCACACAGCAGCCTGGGTCAGGTTTGGATGCTTGGCCACCCACAGATGGGCTTGGATTTGGTGGCTGAACGACGAACACCGTGAGGAGCTGGCAGAACCGCCGTGTCCGTGCGAGGGCCGGGCCTGCTGTGCAGAGCCAGACTCTCCTCCTGGCCTTCTAGCCTTGGGAAAAGTCACAGCCTACTCTGGGGGACGGGGCTGTCCCCATCATCCAAACCGTGTGCACCAGGTTCCTCGGGCAGGAGCCGGTCGGCCTCCTCGAGGAAGCGGCGGATGTCGTTGGCAGTGTCGGTGTCGCCGTTGTGCTGGCAGATGTAAGCCATCTTCCTCAGCCTGCGCCCACAGTTCTTCCTCTGGCTGGTCTGCACAGGAATGCTGTAACCATCCATGAACTTGGCTTTTGCCCTCTCCCTGGATCCCCCCCGGTAGAGGTAGAACTTTCCCCAGTAGAGATTCAGGGCTTGGCGGCATTTGAGGCTCAGGGTGTCGATTTTCTCCTGCAGCTCCTTGTAGATCTCCTCTTCCCGAGCTGAGTCTCTTACACCGATGAACTCTGCCAGCTGCAGCTTGACAATCGTAATGTCAAGGTCTGGATGGTCGTTCACAATTTGCTGCAGGTCCCTGATGGCTGCATCCAGGATATCGTTCTTGTGTTCCTCCTTTGCGTTAAGCCACCGCACCCTGTAGCAGTTGGACAAGGCCTGGTAGAGAAGGTGGTAACCGGGGTCCTGCTGCAGGACCCGCTGGATGATCCCAAACGCTCGCTCTGTCGACTGTGGCATCCAGAAAAAAACTGCTAGTTTGAGCACCTCGGGGTCAGAGCTATTCTCCGTGCATTCTTCCACCAAGCTACTTGATCTTTCCCTATCTTCTTGTTCAAGTAGCCTGGCCAAATATATTTTGGCTCTGTAGTTATTTGGCTGCTCGCTGACAATTCTTTCCAACTGGATTACGGCTTCTTTTGCGATGTCGGGTTGCCTGGAGGAAATCCAGGAGGAATAAAGAGCCATTCCAAGCCCGGTACGGAAGGATCTGTTCTCTGGCTCTAGCATCAAGGCCACGTGGAAGCACTCTCGTGCCCGTTCCCCGTTCTGGGCTCTGATGGCCAGGAGGGACCAGCCTTTCAGGGCCTGCACATGTGGGATCAGCCGCACATCCCAAGGAGCTGGGCAGAGCTGCTGGACTCGTTCCAGGCTGGACTCAGCCTCCTGGTAGGAGCCCTGGAGGTGGTGAATCCAAGCATAATTCCCGTGGATGATCACTGAGCTGGCGGTAGATGCTGGCTGCTCCTCTTCCTCGTTGTGCTCCTCAGCAGCTCTGAGGCTTTGCAGAGCTTCCGTGCTCTGGTTGTTCAGCTGGTGCAGGTAGGCCTGGAGTCCCAGGAGGGCCACCCGGTTCTGGTGGGCCGTGTGCCTGATCTCAACGTCCAGCTTCTGCAGGAGATGCTGAGGGCTGAAAGAGTCAGTGCCCAGGTCCCAGGTGAAGTGGCACTGAAGGGCGTTCAGCTTCTCCTGCAGCTGCTCCTTGCTGCAAAGGGGAAATGGTGAGTTATGGGAGGGTGGGACCCTGGGGTGCCCACACAGAGCGGGGAAAGAAGAAGGGAGGTGGAGGAGGAGACTCTCCATTTGCTCACACATCCCTTTGTGCTCAGGCTACTAAAGAACCTGAAAATCAGCCCATTTCCATGTTCCAATCAAGCCCATTTCCCACGGAGCTCCCTGTGAGCCTTCCTGCTGAAGAACAGCCTGGAATGGAGTCAGCAGAGCCTGGAGCCAGGGCTGCTCTCTCACCTGAGGCAAAGCCCTGGGATGGGCTGCAAAAAGGGAGAGTAGAGCCACCCCACCCACACAGTGAAAGCTTCTTCACCTTCTGGGCTTGTGCCTTCAGCTGAAGGAATGGCTCAAAAAGAGCCCAACAAGGCAAGGGAGATGTTGGGCTGGAGTGTCTCTTCCATGAGGAAAGGCTGAGAGAGCTGAGGCTGTCCAGCCTAGACAAGAGAAGGCTCAGACACATCCTAGATCTGTAGAAATACCCAGAGGGAGGGTGCAAAGTGCCAGGCTTTTTTAGCCGTGCCAGTGCCAGGGCAAGAAGGGCACAAACGAGCCCAGGAAACTCCACCTAGACATCAGGAAACTTAACTGTGAGAAGAAGAGAGGCCTTGCACAGTTTCCCTGGACAGGTTGTGCAATCTCCACCCTCAGAGAGACTCCAAAGCTGTCTGGATGCAGTGGAGGTGGCCCTGTTTGAGCAGGACCTTGGACAAGGCAACTTTCAGAGGCCCTTTCCAGCCTTACCCATGGTGGGATCCTGAGCCAGGGCTCAGCTGAGCCTTGTCCCCCCTCACACCCCGTCCCAAGAGCAGATGCTGTGCACTCACCTCGTTTGTGCTGTGGGCATCATGTCACTGTGGATGGCTTGGCTGCACCTCTTCCAGGTGGCAGCAGATCCTGGGCAGGACAGTGTGTAACCTAGAGACTGGGCTTTAAATAGGAAAGCTTTCTCCTGGGTGGAGTCAGATGAAACCACTTATCTAGGATGAAATGAAACTGGAAAGAGCTGAAACCAAAAATGAAAGTGTCCTCTTCCTGTCTGGAAGTTATCACCTTCCTGTCAGAAAATGACACCAGGGTCTGGATAGACAAGGAAGGAAACCCTGTGGTCAGAGCAGCAGGGTCTGAACTGCCCCCTGGAGACCTTCTCTCTGCTGGAAAGGACTTTGGGGCTGCAGCTTTTAGGGAGTACCTGGTGGAAGGGGGAGGATCCATCGGAACAGAAATGCGGCATCACCGTAATCAGCGAGGAGCCAAAGGCTCCGTGTGACTCTGCAGGACTTTATCCCCAGGGCTCATCTGGATCCGCCCTGGCAGCTCTGCTGGAGTTTATCTCCTCTGCCTGCCACAGCCAACACCCAGCCAAAAGGGGATGGCAGTTCCATTTGCAGGGTTTGGTGTGAGATCCAGCGGTGCACTGGGGGTAAATCCCAAATCCTTCCTTGAGGAACAAGGGATGCTGAGCTTGGGATGGCCCCAGGGGTGTCAGGAACTCACCAGGAGTGACCACTGCTGACCACTGAGGTCTTGGCAGGTGACAGAAACCGGTGGAAGTGACAGGAAAAAAAAAAAATAGGTAAAATGCAGGACACGTTTGATGTCTGGGCATAATGTGGGATTGCAGCCCTGGGAAGAAAGGTTCCAGCAGGGAGAATAGTAGAAAACACATTTTCAAAAGTGGCCTCAAGTAGACTCTAAACAGAGAGAGAAGAAACCACCAGCCTTAGAATCACATTCCTCCCAGCAAAGAAGAAAAAATGTGTCACTATTTCCCCCTCAGGATGCTGGTGAGTCACTGCAGCAGCGCAAAAGGAGGGGAATTTACTGCTGGAGGAGCAGGGGAGATGCTTTTATCCTCTGTGTTTATTTTTTTCTCTTGCTGACAACCTTTAAAAGAAAATGAGTAATTTGGCTATTAGTGTTAGCACTGCTGGGTGAACAATGAGTGATTGCTCCATCTTGATTAGGCTGAAGCATTAATTAGGCAACCAATAACATCTAATTCTTGAATCCTCACATCAGCATCTTCTTTTCAGCATCTTTCTGTGCATTTGGGCTCCACCAAGCTGCTCCTCCCTTGCCTGAGGTGGCCAGGATGGGGCTGTGTGAGTTGGGCAGAGGTTTTGGCTCCCTGGGCTGGGGCAGAAGTGGCAGGATGGAGGAGAAAATTCACTGCTCAAATCCCTCAGGCCTTGACAACAGTTCTTGGCTACTTCTGCTAATATTAGGGCTGGTTTGAGGATGATTACAGCTCTGTGCAACAGCTATTAATATCATACAAAGCTTGGATGGAAATCAAAAATAACAGCAAATGAGAAAACTGCCAAACAGGAAGTACAGGCAAGGCTTGGTGTTGTGAAAGATAAATGGTGGGAAGGAAAAGCAAAAGCTGCAATAAGATGCAGAGGGAAAAAAAACCCCACAAATATTTTTGTTGGTGGTTTGAAAACAGTCCTTGGCTTCAAAACATTCTGGTACATCAAACAACGCTGATCGAATTCTGAGCTGGTGGAAAGGAAATCCTGGTTTATTTGCCCAGAATAAACACCTGTTTGTTCTGAAGTCCCTTCAGCTGATCCTGGGCCACAAGGAAGGGGCTCTGAACCACCAGAGTGAGCTGCAACGTGGGGCAGGAAAGACAGAACGTGGGAATGCTGCTCTGCAAACTGCCTGCAGTGCTGGGAATCTTCAAGAAGCTCCACCTGAGTAGCCAAGGCCAGAACTAAAAATATTTCGAGGTGTGGCCTCAGAATTTCCCTGACAAAGTCTGAGTCCTGGCTGAACCATCAGAATTCTCTCTCTGTGCGTTGTCTGTCACTTCCTTACTGGCACTCAAGCACAGGTGAGGCTCTGTGAGTAAGAGGACAGGTAATCAGCAGGTGTTTGCAGTTTGTCCCAGTTTCTATTGCACCTTTGCAGCTCCCGTTGGCTGTGCTGCTCCCATTGTGCTCTGCAGGTGTGTGCACAAACCCCTCCGGGGAAAGGAGGTGGCAAAAGCACTTTAAACCTTTTATGGTGGTGCTTGCACAGAGGGGGTTAATTCATGGCTTTGTACAAATCCCTGGCTGAAAGTTTTGGGGTCTCCACCTGCTTGGAAACTTGAGGAGAGAGAGAATCCTTCCCAATGAAGGTGCTGAGGCCCTGGCAGGCTCACCCAGAGAAGCTGTGGCTGTCCCTGGAGCCCTGGAAGTGTCCAAGGCCAGGCTGGACGGGGCTTGGGGTGACCTGGTCTGGTGGAACCACGGCAGGGGGGTGGGACTGGAGGATTTTTTAGGTTCCTTCCAACATAAACCTTTCTATGACCTCAGGATTTTTGATGAGGCCAAAACAGGTCATGTTTCTCCTGAAGTTCCTAAGCCTTTTTCTAGGAGAAGCATGACCTGTTTTGGCCTCATCAGAAATCCTGAGGTCATAGAAAGGTTTATGTTGGAAGAAAAGCTTTAGGAACATCAGAGATGTCCATCTTCCCCTCCTGTCTGTTCCCTGACAATCTCTCTTTATCCTTTGCCAAAGCCCCAAACAAGAGATTACACGAGTTCCAGCGTTTCACACAGAATCCCTGGATTATTCAGGTTGGAAAAGCCCTCTGGGACCAACCCGTGACCTGTCCCCACCTTGTCCCCCTGACGGGAGCGCGGGACTCGATGCCAGCAGAGGGCAGAGGCTCCCCACGGATGGCACTGCTGGCTCTGCAGCGCCCTTCCCTCCCCAGCCTGCGGGAAACAGCGACGCTTTCGCACCACTCTGACATTTCTGCCTGGCAGCTGGATTGTTTTTTAACAGTATTCCAGCCCCCCTCCCCTTTATTTGGATGAAAACATCGATATTTGGGAGAGTGGTGGTTTCCTGTGGGTGGAAACAGAGCAGGGCCTTGGGGAGCGTGTGCTGCTTGGGATGGGTGTTCATCCTCACAGCTGAGCTGAGCAGGGCCCCAGGGAAGGACTGGGCAGCGTTTAAAGTGAAAAGGGAAATGTTTTTTGTGTAATATAGACAGAAACTGTGGAACCAACATTGTTGCCTCAGCCCAGTGTTTGCACTGTTTGTTTGCAAACGCTTTGGATGTGCAGCCCCAGCGCACGCCCTGCTTCTTCCTCACTCCCATGGTGGGGCTTGGGTCTACTGATTCCAATAACATTGGAATTAAATTCCATTAAAGGTGGCCTGGATTTTCTGCCCTGCTCACCCCTGAGTGTTCAGGTGACACAGAACCACCAGAGCCTGGGTTTGCAGCCATGGAGTGACACGGAACCACCAGGGCCTGCATTTGCTGTCATGGGATGACACAGAACCACCAGGGCCCGGATTTGATGCTGTGGAGTGACACAGAACCACCAGAGCCTGGATTTGCAGCCGTGGGGTGACACGGAACCACCAGGGCCTGCATTTGCTGTCATGGGGTGACATAGAACCACCAGAGCCTGGATTTCTGCTGTGGAGTGACACAGAACCACCAGAGCCTGGATTTCTGCCATGGGGTGACACGGAACCATCAGAGCCTGGATTTGCTGTCATGGGGTGACACGGAGCCACCAGAGCCTGGGTTTGCAGCCATGGGGTGACATGGAACCACCAGGGCCTGGATTTCTGCCGTGGGGTGACACAGGGAGCCCTGGCTGGAGCTGGCAGGGAATGCTGCACTCCAGACACCCCCAGTTCCCCCCAAAGCGGGCAGGGGTGCTTGTGATGCTTTTCTCTCATGAGACCTGCAGTGAGAGCTGGGCAGCCGCTCAAGCAGCAAACGGAGCTGTCGTGCATTTCAAGGCCTCAGCCTGAAACACCTTCTTTTCTCTCCTGAATTAATCCACCTCCAAACCCACGAGGCTTTGCCTGTTTACATCTCTGAGGCAATGAGGTCACTGCAGAGGCTCGATCAGCAGCAGGGGAACCATTGCAGGCAGCAGAGCCCGGGTGATAGCGAGGGCTTCAGTTAACTGTGCCCTGCTCCTCACCGGCCCCACGTAGCCAGGGTGGGGCTGGAGGGGCTGGGGGACCCCGAGATACCAACGGCCTCCCCTGGCTGCTCAGGGAGGGCAGCTTATCTCCCAGAGCAAAGCCTTGGCTGCTATCAGCACCCCAGAGACACTCAACTGTCTTCCAACTGCTCTGATGGGTGATAAGCCCGGAGCATTCACTGCTCAGCCAGGCTGGGAAGCTCCAGAGCACCGGGGGCTCGTCTGGGGCAGGGAGAGCAGCAGAACCCTGGTGGTGAGAGCTGGGGGAGGTTGGGATGTTGAGAGTTCTTAATTGTCCCTTTTGATTCAGCTCCTGCCCTGTGAGGGGCTGTGGCCTTCACCCCATCTGAGCGAGCAGTGCAGGCAGAAAAAAGTTCAAAAAGTTTTTAAAAAAAGGCAGTGAAAATTCAGGAGGAGTTTCTTCATGGGAAGGGTGGTCAGGCAGCAGAAGGAGGTGGCTCCTGGAGGTGTCCAGGGAATGGCTGGAGTGGCACTCAGAGCTCTGGACAGGTCACAGGTTGGTCCCAGAGGGCTTTTCCAACCCGAGTAATTCAGGGATTCTGTGTGAAATGCTGCAAGTGGCTCCTGCAGCTGCACTTGGAGCAGTACCTGCCCCTGAACTGGGACACCCCTCGAGGGTGGTTCTGTGGTTTTGCAGTGCTGGGAACATCCAGGACCTGCTCAATCATTCCAGGGGACTGGGAATGGTTCAGCTCAGAGCACAACGAGGGCACGGAGGGATTGGCTGCTGTTTACTCCAGAAATGAATCCATGAGGAGGTGACCAGGACAGGGATTTTGGGTGTTGTTAACCCATGGAAGCCAGAGCACAAGGGAAAATCAGATCCTCTGATTCCAGCAGCTGGTCCAGAGGCACGTGGCCCTGCTATGACAGGAGAAAAGTAATGACAAACTGCAGTGTTCAGATCTTGATAAGATTGCAGCAGCTCTCATTGGCAATTAACAGAGTTAATTAACAGGAGTTGCTGTGGAAGGAATCAGACAAGAGGCTGATGGAGGGTAATGCCAAGGAGACTGAAATGTGTCAAAACTTCAAAGGGTGATGGAGCAGATGAGGATTGTCATTGACAGGGGGGAGAAATCTCAGTGTAGTAAGGAAAAAACAGAGAGAAGCACTCGGATTCAGAGTACACTTTCAGGTGGTTTGGGGAAGATTCAATTCATTCAGCAGGTGCCAGAAAGCCAAGAAGGGAACTTTAACCCAGAGAGTGTGGAAAATCGTCAGGGAAAAACGCCAAAGGTTTCTCTTCAAACAGAGGCTGGAGATCAGAGAGGATTCTGTGGTGTTGGGATCTGAGAAAAGAGTGGAGCAAGCAGTGAAATGCATTGTTTGTCAGCACCAAAGAGAATGAGAGACTGCAACGGTAATTGGGCAACATCCAACCATGCCAAGCAAAGATAATTGAGCTAATTTACATCTACAATGATGTTCTGAGCGCTGTGCTCCCAGAAGAGGCTGTAAATACATAAAGTTTTATGGCTTTTGATGCTGTTCCACATGGCCCATGAGAAAGAGAAAAACATTTTGGATAAAATCACTCCAGAGCGTATCCAAGGCTGCGACAGGCCCTGCCCAGAGGACAATTATCTGTGATTTCTTTGCAGAACAGGAGGGTAGAAGTAAAATCTGTTTTTGAGAGGTTAAAGAATTGGATCAGGAATGGTGAAACAGGTCCTGGATTGGGCAGGAGAACATTTCCCTCTCCCCTCTGTTGGTGGTGGCTTCTGTAGGTAGCTTGGAAAGGAAGGCAATTTTAATTGGCGTAATAATAAAAAATAAACAGTTGAAATAAATAATTGCCCTCCCAACCAGGGATGGAGCCTGAGTATTTCTGCAGGCAGATCCTGAAAAATCCCTGCTCCCTCAAGTGCTGTGTTTCTCTTGGGCCGTTGCTCTCCCAAATGAGAGGGATTTTATCCTTTGCCAAAATCCCAAACGAGAGATTACATGATGTGATTTCCTGTGCGAGCAGGACTGGCTCTAACGACCCACTCAACCTCTACGGCCTTGAAGGTTGAGGTTTGTTTTCTTGAGCTTTAGCTTGGCACCACCCCAGCAAAGCCTTTGTGTCCTGACTCTTATCTAAACACACGCACAAAGAAGGGGGAGAATAAAAACACAGCAGCGTCTCCTAGAAAGAGAAAACAAACTCTGTCTCCCCTAATTCTGAGTTTTCCTCCCTCAGCTCTCAGGAAATGAAGGGACAGAGGTGAGTTGTTTTCTCTAAACTATAATTTCCCCCGGTGAGATGACAGCTCCCTGCTCACTCCTCTGTCAGGCGGAGCTGGGGGGGGGACATTTCTCACCCAGGCACGTCCAACAACCTCATCCATTCTTTTTTTGTGGCCTTTTCCTCCTCTTTTTCAGCTCGGAGCACCTGAAGCTCTGAGAATGCTGTCAGAACCTTCCTGAGTGGTTTATTTTTAGCAGCAAGAGCACACTCCAGGCCCTGGGGAACGCTGTCAGTGGTGTAGAAACACTTGAAAAATCCCAAACTCCCCCTTTTCCACACAAGTGAGCTCTTAAACCTGCCCAGACTTTCTAATGGCTTCATCCAGTCCTTGTGATCGTATTTCACTCAGCAGGGTTTTATTTGATGTTTCAGCCCCCAGATGTTTTCCCCCACTAAATGTTTATCAGGTCCCTCGCCTCCCTCTCCCTGCAGCACCAAAATCCTGAAACCTCTTGCCCTGAGGGCCTTGGATGAGTCCTGTGGCACCGGGATGGCTTTGGCCTGTGAAAGGAGAGCCCCTGATGGTTTTCCCAGGCACTGTTCCTGGGGAGCAGCTCCTCACACCGAGGCTCTGCCATGTGGGCATTTCGTCCCTTCCCCATTTCGTCCTTTCCCCATTTCACCCTTTAATTTCATCCTTTCCTCCTTTCCCCATTTCCTCCTTTCCCCATTCCCTCCTTGCCCCATTCCCTCCTTTCCCCATTCCCTCCTGTCCCCATTCCCTCCTTTCCCCATTCCCTCCTGTCCCCATTCCCTCCTTTCCCCATTCCCTCCTGTCCCCATTCCCTCCTTTCCCCATTCCCTCCTGTCCCCATTCCCTCCTTTCCCCATTCCCTCCTGTCCCCATTCCCTCCTTTCCCCATTCCCTCCTGTCCCCATTCCCTCCTTTCCCCATTCCCTCCTGTCCCCATTCCCTCCTTTCCCCATTCCCTCCTGTCCCCATTCCCTCCTTTCCCCATTCCCTCCTGTCCCCATTCCCTCCTTTCCCCATTTCCCCTTCCATCCTTTCCTCAGAGCTGGAACACCACAGCCACGCAGAATTTCCTTCCAGCTGCAGATCCTGGTGAGAGGGAGGCCCTGCTCAAGCAGCCCCTGGGCTTCCAGCTTTGAGGAAAGCCTCGAGGGGGAAGGAAGTGTTTAATGCTGTGGACACAGGGCATGAAGAGAAAAACAACACCCAGAGACCTCAAACACCTTCCCTGAGCTGCCCGGGGTGGCCATCCCAGAGCAGTCATGGAGCTGCAGCCGGGGAAATGTTTTCCAAGGCCGTGTTTGGTGAGAATTCCTCAGGAATTGGCAACAAAGAGCCAGCTCGTTGTGCAGGAAGCCTCCACGAGCCGTGGAGAGAGCGGATCACGTTTTGAAAAATCAAGTTGTCTTTGTGAACAACGTGAATGATCGGGTTAGAGAAAGCAAATCCCTGCAAAAAAAGCAAACCCAAACAATTGCAGGCTCTTCAGCGAAGGCTGCAGAGCGTGGCACGCTCCGTGATGAGACCTGAAACGTGTCAGGGCACGCACAGCATCACTTCTTAGAAATCACAGCTCTCCTCAGCATCAGCAGAATTTCAAAATATGGTAATTCCCACTTCCAGAGAGCAGAGGGAGATGGCACCCGGCGCTGCACGAGCGCTGTGGGAAAGATGGAGCAGGATAACAAAGCTGTGGTCAAACCCAGAAGATACTTCTAGAATGGTCCTCGAGAGAAAATCTTAGAGAAATCAATAACAAATCAAGCCCAGCAATAATAAACCAAGGACTTCTGGAGAAAGGCTCCCAAATTTCAGGCAGATCCATCTGTGCAGAGAAACACGGGCAGAAAGTTACACCGTGGTTGTAAATTCACAGATTGGAGGGAAAAAATGTGATCCAAGGGGTTCTTTCTCAGTTTCCAGGGACACAGGAGAGAGGCTGAGAGTGAAAAATCCTCATTTTGGGGCCACCTGCCAGAGTAGCTGATGGCTGGGCAGAATATCCAGGAATGGATTTGGGCCAGGAGAGACAGAGCAGCACAAGGATCTGCAGCTCAAGGACCTTGAATCCCGGGTCCTGGCGGGTCCTGGTGGGATGGGAACCCCTCAGCCGGGAGTTCTGGGTCCTGCCCAGCCTCGGGGGTCCCCGGTGCTGGGTGCATCCCCCCAGCAGAGGTGACAGAGGGACCCCCACGCCGTCCCCACCCCGGCAAAGGTGTCCCAGCTGTGCCCACGCCTGCCAGGAGCTGCCTCCAGATGGTGCTCCAGGCAATTTCCCGGGATTTGGGAGGATTTGGGTTTGTCCCGCAGATGGCTTCTCTGGGCAGGTCTCTGCTCGGTGGTGAGGAAGGAGGGTGGCCCGGGCTCAGCCCTCGCAGGGAGCCCTCGGCTGCCTCTGCCAGCAGCTCCTGGTTCCCAGTTCATGTACTGGGAGTCCCTGAACAGCTCCTGGTTCCCAGTT
>VYXF01000850.1:36877-48865 GCA_013397295.1 Polioptila caerulea
CCTGAACCTCTCCTGTTTCCCAGTTCGTGTACTGGGAGTCCCTGAACAGCTCCTGGTTCCCAGTTCCTGCACTGGGAGCCCCTGAGCCTCTCCTCATCCCCAGTTCCTGCTGGGAGCCCCTGAGCAGTTCCTGGTTCCCAGTTCCTGCACTGGGAACCCCTGAGCCTCTCCTCCTTCCCAGTTCATGTACTGGGAAGGGGCAAAGACTCTTTTACACCGAGGATGATGCTGAGAACTGACGGGGTCTGGCAGGGATGGGCAGGGTCTGACAGAGACTCCCAGAGCCTGCTGGTGAGCAGCTAAGGAGCCTCGAAACCCTGACAGCCTCAGGCACAGAGAACTTTGCAAAGTGAGTAGAAAAAAGGCGAGGGGTGGATAGAAAGGCCGTGCTCAGCACTTCGGGGATGTTCAGCCCCTTTCTGCCATCGCTAAGGGCCCTTCCCCCGGGTGGCTTCACCTCCCCTCGGCCTGATTTGCAGAGTATTCAGGATTCCAGCAGATCTGTAAAATTGGATACTTCCCTCGCCCAGCCCACTCTTCCTTCAGCCCTTATCTGCCCTTACCTGTCTCCACTAGGTCGCTTTAAAAGTCCCAGACACTTCCTTCCTTTGTTTGTCTTGGCCTGAAAGGGAAATGTCTTGTGTGTCAAAGGTTTGGTACAAATTCCTGTCCGAGCTCTTTACTACCTCTGGCCTTGGTAAATCAAACTCCTTCTCCCAGCTGGGGATTTGCACCAGGAATCAGATTCTCTCCCCACGTTCTCCCTCTCCTGCCTGCACACGAGATTGAGGTGGAGCAGCAAAACCAGGGGTTAAATCCCCACGGGCTGCTGCAGATTTGGGATGGGAGAGAAGTTCTGGCTTTCAAACGTGTTTGCACAGAAGGCAGAGTTTCCCAAGGGCTGTGCCACTGTCCCAGCTCTCCTTTCTCATCACCTGGGCTTAGAGACAGCAGGACATGGGGGTCCTGGGCAGGGGGCACAGCTTCACTGAGCTCTGCCTGCACTCCGAGGAGGAATTTCTCCATGGAAGGGGTGGTCAGGCCTTGGAGGGGCTGCCCAGGGAGGTTTGGAGTGCCCATCCCTGGGGGTATCCAAGGAAGGGCTGGACGTGGCACTTGGAGCTCTGGGCTGGGTGACACCATGGGGATCAGGCATAGCTTGGACTGGGTGGTCCTGCAGAGCTTTTCCAGCCTCAGGGATTCTGGGATTCTGTGACTTTAGTGCTCTTTTCCCAGGGCCCACGGGGGGAGACTGACAGCTCCTGTCACCCTGGAAGAGTAAAAACCTTGGTGAGCCTGAGAAATGTTCTCTCCCCTTTCCATCCCAGACACAGAGGGAGACTGACAGCTCCTGTCACCCTGGAAGAGGAAAACCTTGAGCTTGAGACACCTAAAGAGGGAATCTGCTCTCCCATTTCCATCCTGGACATGAAGGGAGACTCCTGTCACCCTGGAGGAGTGAAAACCTTGAGTCTGAGACACCTACAGAGGGAATCTACTCTCCCATTTCCATCCTGGACATGAAGGGAGACTCCTGGCACCCTGGAGGAGTGAAAACCTTGAGGCTGAGACACCTGCAGAGGGAATCTACTCTCCCATTTCCATCCTGGACACAGAGGGAGACTGACAGCTCCTGTCACCCTGGAAGAGTAAAAACCTTGGTGAGCCTGAGAAATGTTCTCTCCCCTTTCCATCCCAGACACAGAGGGAGACTGACAGCTCCTGTCACCCTGGAAGAGGAAAACCTTGAGCTTGAGACACCTAAAGAGGGAATCTGCTCTCCCATTTCCATCCTGGACATGAAGGGAGACTCCTGTCACCCTGGAGGAGTGAAAACCTTGAGTCTGAGACACCTGCAGAGGGAATCTACTCTCCCATTTCCATCCCAGACATGGAGGGAGACTGGAAAAGTGAAAACCTTGGTGAAAACCTGTCATCCTGGAAGAGGGAAAGCCTTGGTGAGCCTGAGACACCCAAAGAGGGAATCTGCTCTCCCATTTCCATCCTGGACATGGAGGGAGACTGGAAAAGTGAAAACCTTGGTGAAAACCTGTCACCCTGGAAGAGGAAAACCTTGAGCTTGAGACACCTAAAGAGGGAATCTGCTCTCCCATTTCCATCCTGGACATGAAGGGAGACTCCTGGCACCCTGGAGGAGTGAAAACCTTGAGTCTGAGACACCTACAGAGGGAATCTACTCTCCCATTTCCAGCCTGGACACAGAGGGAGACTGGAAAAGTGAAAACCTTGGTGAAAACCTGTCATCCTGGAAGAGGGAAAGCCTTGGTGAGCCTGAGACACCCAAAGAGGGAATCTGCTCTCCCATTTCCATCCTGGACATGGAGGGAGACTGGAAGAGTGAAAACCTTGGAAGGTTCTCTGGAAGAGAAAACCTTGGTGAAAACCTGTCACCCTGGAAGAGGGAAAACCCCGGTGAGCCTGAGACACCCACAGAGGGGATCCATTCTCCCATTTGCACCCCAGACCTTCACCCGTGCCTGGCTGAGAAGCGAACGGGGCCCACCCAGTCCCTGGGAGCGGCGTCGGAGGCAGCAGCAGGTGCAGAACCCGCGCGTGGGGCCGAGGTTGGTGCTGGCAGGGAGGGCTGGGCCGGGCCGGGCTGGGCTGGGCGGCCACAAGCCCAAACACTTCGGTTGGGAGCCCCTTCCTTTGCAGATGAGCACCTTGATGTCAGCCCCTCCCGCCGCCCTGCGGTCGCCGCACACCTGAGCCGGGGCCGGCAGCTGCCGAAACCGCAGCCCTGGGGAAGCCACCCCCCGTGCCTCACTGAGAGCAGCCTGAGCTGCAGGAAAACAAACCCAGCCGGGCCCTGCTCGCCCCAAAGCCGCGGGCAAACAGGAAGCTCCGAGAGAGGGTGGAAGGGGGCACGGGGTGCAGGCTCCAGGAGTGGAGCCCAGGCCACAGCTGGAGCAGTCTGGGGAGGGGTTTCCTCTGCTGCATCAAGTTCAGTTTGGCCGGGGAGTGTGGATAAAAGGCGGGAGGGGTCTGATGTGGTAGCCAAAAGTGGATTTTAGTGTGTCACTTCTGTCAGGAGGCAGCATCTAGAGGTGCCTTCAGCCACCATGTGGGTCAGGAGCTTCCTTGCAAAACACCCAGGGGTGTGGTTACCTTAATAATTCACAGGGTTACCTGAGGGCAGGCATCCAATCCTGTCTCCAGGACAGGGACTGCACCATCTTGAATTAACAAGACTTAAATTAACAAGAATTTGAGACATGAGGCACCCCTGGGTAGCCACCTTTCAGTATCCCATTTCCCGAGGCCTCATGTCCACACTGCCCGAGCACAGAGCCTGGGATAAATCCCGATCCATCCCATCCCATTCAGTCTCTGCACCTGTGAGCACTGTCCAGGTCAGCACTGGGGCTCACCTGGCCAGCAGGGTGGCATCCCTGTCCAAAGCAGGGCAGGAGCTGGGTGCTGGCATTGCCCTGAAGCCTCCAGAGAAAACGTTAAACTGCTGCAGCACCTGCCCCAGCAGTGGCTCAGGTGCCAGCGCTGCCGTTACAGCCACCAGGAAAATCTGGTGAGGAGCCAAGAGGAGGGGCCAGCCCTGGGTTTCTCCATGCTGGTGCCACTCTGCCTGGCACCAGGGTAAGTCACGTTCCCTTTCCTCCCTGTCGTGGTTTAACACCAGGTGTGTGCTCAGGAGCCTCCCTTGGAATGCAGGATGCAAACCCCCTCCCTCTGAATTATTATAATTTTGGGTTTAAGGGGCTCTCAGGCAAAGAGATGGGGATAGGAATGACAGTTCTTTGTTAGGAGAACTGCAATAAAGCAAGCATGCAGTATTACAAAAACCCCAACCCCAGTGACAGTCAGGGTCCAGGCTGAGCCCTGTGGGTCAGAGTTGGTGGCAGGGCCAGTCCCTGGGGGCTGAGCCCTCCTGCAGTGGCAGAGGTGGCTCTGCTGGAGCAGGGATCCTGCAGGATGGGGGAGATTCCCTCTGGAGGGGCCCTGGGGATGGCTGGGNTGGAGGGAGGCTGGGTCCTGGCAGAGATACAGAAACTGCCCCGGGTGGTTTTTAACAGATTTCAGCAGCCCCACCCCAGTTCTAACAAATGGTGATAGAATAACACACCTTTGGTTACATCCTGCACTGCAACCCATGAAACTCCCCCTCCATGCCCCTCCCAGCTCTGAACTCCTCCAGGAACGTGGGATAAATCAGAGGTTAAATAATCCCAGAGTGGTTTGGGTTGGAGCTCAAGCTCCTCTGGTTCCACATCCCTGCCATGCCCAGGGACAGCCCCACCAGGCTGGGGTGCTCCAAGCCCCCTATCCTGGCCTGGTCCAGCCCTCTCTGCCAGCTCCAAAATGCTCCACGATGAGGAGGAGCAGCTTCTCCTGCTGCTCTGAGCCAGGAGCCGTGGCTGGAGGGGGGAGGAAGAGGATGCTGATCTCAGCAAGGCACCTCCACATTTCTCCACCTCTGTTTTTCCATCCTGGCCCTGTCCTGCACTACCTTAGCACGTGAGAATGCTCAGAGTGTTTCACCACCACTGTAAAGCTTTCCATTATTGAAATTCCCAGAAATTCCAGCGCCCTGGAGCTGCCTTGGTTCAGCACCTGCCTGTTGGTGACATTGGATCACTCTGTGATTTGGGTCTGTCACAGAGGCTCAGCAGGACCTTGTTGATGGCAATGCAAGGCCCAGCAGCTGCTTTTGTGGGTGCTCCTGCTGAGTCCAGCCTGGGGTGCTGCTGGCCCTGGCACTCACAGGCTGTGACAGGAGCCAAGAGCCACCACGGGCCACGGGGGGTTATGATGGATTGCAAAAGTGGCCGGGAAATTTCTCATAAATTCCCTGCAAGGTTTGAAGTCAGTCCTCCCTGTATGACACCTCATCCCTCCTCTTCACAGCTGCTTCTCATTTCCCAACCAGAGTCTTCCTGTTTTGTTAGCTTTTTTTTTTAATGTTTTTTTTTTAAATCATTTTTTTGGGGATGGTGAGGGGCTGCATTTAACAGCTGCACACAATTCCCCCCTGCACCATCACTATATATAGCCTCAGACAGGCCAAACAAATGAGCAGGGCTGGGGTTAATAATCATAAAATGGAGTTCAGCTGTCTCTGAACTGTGATTTACTGGGACCCGGGCCAGGCAGGATCCTCCTCACGCCCTCGCTGCGCCGTCGTCCACAGGGACCAGCCCCTTCAGAAGAGGAGAAATGATCTGAAATGCCTTTTCTCCTGCTGAAACTCGAGATGGGAAATGGTTCAAGCAGATTTGCCGGTGGGTGAGGTCTCCAGGGCGGTGCTGGTGGGATGTTGGTGATGCCTCCTCCACCCTTAGAAGCTCAGGGCTGGGAGGAGGGGGGAGTTTAACCCCCTGTGCTCCCCTCTGGGGCTCGTGGTGGCTGAACAGCTGCCAGTGGGAAGGTCCCACCAGGAATGTTTATATAGGAATGTATAAATTTATATAATATATAAATTAGGGTTGCTCCCAGTCAGTGAGTTCATCCCCCTGGGGAGAGCTCAGGGGTCAGAGGTGTGAGGGGCTGGGACATTTCATATCCAAAACGTTCCTGGTGTTTGTCACAGGGACAGAGCCTGGGGACAGCCGAGCCCTCACCTGAGCTCAGGTGCACCCCGGGGGCTGTTATCTCTGCTCCCTGCACAATCCTGGCGTTGGTGAAACAACAAATCAGCCCAAATTGTGCCCCAGTTCCCAGCCAAGAGGCCGAGCCCGGCTGCTGCCTTCGGAGCAGAAACACGGGCACAAGGCAGGGCCGTGTTTGTGGGTCTGGGACACCCCAACTCTGCCCCTTGGGTGCTCTGAACACCTCTGAACACTCCTCACTGGGAGGGGGCCACAGTGCCAGGTGTGTGCCACGGCCACCTTTGCCCCGGGCCTGGGGCACCAGCACCTGTGCCCAGCTCTCCCAGCCCCTCGGGGTATTTTTAGCCGCCGTTCCTCGCAGCCATAACTCTTCCCCTCCTGCAGAAACAAACCTGCTCCTTCCCTGCCTTCTATGGAGAGATGTGGCTGCAGGCAGCTCCCCTTCCCTGCCTCGGGCACCCTCTGCCCGCGCCGCTGCTGCTCCAGCCTCGCTGCTCTGCTTTGTGTCTCAGGGCACTTCTGGCAGGTCCCTTCCAGGTCCGGGCTCTCGGGGGATGTGGGAGCAGGATTGTGGCTGCTGGGAGCCACAGCCGGGCACATCAGGGCAGGTGGGGATGGGTCTGACTGGGCTCGGGACCCTGGGACCCAGCAGCTCCAGTTTGTGCTTGGGCTGCAAGGGAGGAGGTGCTGAAGAGCACCGGGGTTTTCAGCAAAGCTCCAAACTGTTACCCAAAGGTTTTCCAAAATCCATCTGCCTCTTTACGCCCCTAAAAGCCATCTGGGACCTTGGTGGTGACAGAACTAACAGCCTGGATTTTCCAGCGTGTGGACAGGACCCTGCTCGTCACAGAACGGTTTGGGGACCTGAAGGCCCATCCAGTCCCACCTCCTGCCGGGCAGAGACACCTCCCACCTTCCCAGGTGAGCTCTCCTGGTCTCTTCACCTTTGAAACACTAAGATTTTAATCTTTCACCCTTTTTCTTCCTCCTGGGAGATTTCGGTCAGTCACCTCAATCAGCCAGGGTTGCTTCACTTCCTCAGGTCTGGAAATGTCTCTTTGTTAAACAGGGCAGGGTCTCTTAACTCCTCCTGGCCTTTGGGCAGCCCCACTTTTGGCAGCTGCTGCCTGTCCTTACACCTAACATGCAAATGATGCAAACATCCAACTGGGCAAAAGTTTGTAGCTCGTTATAGGAGCTGGCTCAGCCCCGGAGCAGGAGTGACCCCATCCTGGCTTGGCTGGTGGCCAAGCTCCCTCCTCAGCACATCTTGCCCAGGGCCATTGCCTTTCCCCTCGGATCTTTCCCTGTGATCTTTATTTTATCTTTCCCTCCTCCTGTTTCAGGATACCAGCTCCTTTTATCTGAGAACAGCGTCATAAAAGTGCCATGAAGGAGTTTTTTCACCTGTGGGACTTCTGCAGGGCTGGCATCACTCGGCTTTTAGAGGTGGGAGAAGGACGACCACGGTCCTTTTCCACTGCCGTTATTCCCATTGGCATGGAAGGATAATTAGTGCTTGGGCTGGAAATTGCCAGGACAGGTTGGCTGTGATTCTCCAACCCAGCAGCGGGGCAGGAGCCCGCTCCTCTCTCGGGAGAGTTTCTGTGCGCCCCGCACAAAGCAGGGCAGCCTCGGCGGAAGAGGTGGAGCCCGTCCCTTTGGAAGGCTCCCGGGAGGATCCTCCTGGCTGCTGGAGATTTTCCTTCCCTCGGACAGAGGCAAAACCTGGGGCCAGTCCCACATGAGGCCGACTGCTGTTGTTGGACGGGGCCGGGGCTGAGGCAGGAAGAGCATCACCGTTTCCTCCGGGAGCTGGAGCCTGCAGCTCCTTCAGCAAGGTGGAGGCAACACCCTCGGAAAGGTTTCGGGGCTGGGAATTGCAGGTGGAAGGAGCCACCTCCTGCAAAGGCTCAGGCTTGCACGCACCGCAGCACTGTCCCTCGGTTTCCTCGCTCTCCTGCTTTCCTTCCTCCACTCATCATCCTCATGGGCTCCTCCAGGGTGTGCTCCCGCCGGGAGGGCAGAAGTGCAGAGGTGCAGAATTGCAGAGCTGCAGAGCTGCGGCCCCAGTTAAGTCAGGTCCAGCAGATGATGCTGTGTCCCTGTCCCTGTCCCTCCACAGACCCAGAGCACATTCTGCTGGGAGAAGCTGGGCCTGGGATGTCGCTGTCTCGGGTCCAACCTCAGGGCTGTCACATGAGGAAAAAGCGCTTTTCTGAAAACCCAAAATCTTTCACCCCCAAATCCCCAAGCTCCTGTCTAGGAAGCTGCACTTCAGGAGCTGAGGTCTGCCCCTGGCCGTGCCCTGGGGTCAGGCTTGGAGCAATCTGATTTAATGGAAGGTGTCCTTGCCCACAAGATGAGCTTTAAGGCCCCTTTCACCCCAAACCACTCCGGGATTTTGTGTCTGAGCGCTTTTCTTTCTCTCCGGCTCTCCTTTCCCACCTGCTCTCTCAGCCGGCCCCGTTTCCCTTCGTTTCTCAGCAAACAGCACAAATTCCCTTCCCAGCGGGACCGGGAGCGCGGGGTTAACGCCGCCGTCATCGGGTGTCAGCGCTGCACAAGCGCTTAACCCTCTCCGGGATGGGAAAAACAAAAGGAAGAAGAGGAAGAGCCGAATTCTGTGCCGGTGACACTTTCTCCCGGCCAACAAACAAAAAGTTTTATGAGCCGAACCCTCTGGATGCTGCATTCCAGCTTGGTAACATTTCGGTAACACATTGCAAACGTTTGACTCATAGAAACTTGGACGGCTGCAGCCGGGGGAGGGGGAAGAGCGTCACATTCCCATTCCCGGGCAGGGTTTGGTTGTCGGATTTTTTTTTTTAATTTTTTTTAAGAGCTGAAACTTCTCTCTGTTTAATGAAAAATAAGTGTTTGAGCCTGACGACTTCCACCGACGCTCGCATTGTGTTTGGGAGTGAGGGGCTGGGGGGGGAGGGCTCCTCTGCCAAGGGAGGGACCCGGGGCAGCTGAACTCGCTTTTCTTCTGCAAGTTTTTTTTTTTTTTTNGTTGGCTTTCTAGGTTTGATAAAGCATTTCCTTCCATTGTCATTCTATACGGCCTCTGGGCCCTGCGCTCAGTCCCTCCCCTTTGCCGTCCCCTCTCTTTCTCTCCCTCTCTCTCTCTCTTCCTGAACTTTAGTGAATCTTGAGATATAAAGAAAGCAGCTGCGTCCCTTAAGCACAGCTTGAACAATGAGACCTCCTCTCCAAGGGCTTTAATTCCTCTGGATGCAAGGACAAAGCCAGGGTGAGTAGCCTGCTGGTGGCTCTTGCCGCTCCCCGCTGTCCGCTCGCGGCCGCTCCTCTCGCTGTCCCCGGCTCCGGAGGGCTCAGGTAGAGCAGGAGCAGATGCTGTGAGTGTAAAATCCCCCCCAAACCCGGCCACCACCTCCCGGGGAAGCGCTGCCGCTGTCCCCACGGACGCTGTCCCCATGGATGGATGCTGCTCCCAGCAAAATCCCGCTGGAAAAGCCTCTCCCCACCCGGCCGCGTCCCGGGATTTGGGGCACGACCGCGTGAGACCGGGCAAAACCTGGCTCTGGGCAAGGTGGGAGGAATCCGGACCTCAAAGGCAAAGCAAAACAAACGTGATGCAATCAGGCGTGACTGAGCCGGGCTGCGGGAGGAGGATCCCTGCAGCTCCGGGGGATGCTGAAGCGGAATTTGGGAAGGCGCTGGGATGGGGGAGACACCTCGGGGGTGCAGGAGGAGGGCAGGGGAGCAGCGTGTGCCGTGAAGTCTGGCTTTGCCCCGGCGATCCGCTTGGATCGTCTCAGGAGCAAAAACTTGGATCGCAGGAGCAAAAAACGGGAGGGGAAATCCGGGACAGCTCGGCAGGAGCCTGGAGCGGGTTAGAGAAGGGGGAGTGGGGACGGGCGATGAAGCCGCTGCTGGATGCGCATCTCCCTTTAAGGGACGGGATCCCTCCCTTTCCCCTCCCAGGACGCTGTAACTGGTTCAACTGGGGGCCTGTGGAGTGCTGGTGGATCACCCAGCCCCAGTGGGATGAGCCCCAGGCTGAAGAGTGAATTTCGTGCAGCCAAACACAGCCCAGATGTTGTCATCTGGTGTCTCCCCCCACCTTCGAGTTTCTCCTCTTCACCCCGTGTGTCTCTGGTGTCTGCTGGCTGGGATAAAACACGATTCACGGGGTCCTGGGCCTCGTAAACAGGGAATGATCAAACGAGGCATAAAAGAACATTTTTATTGCTCATCAGGGCTTCGCTGAGACCCTCTGGGGCTCTGTTCAGGTTCAGGTAGCTGCTGGAGCACGGCATGCTCACAAATGTAAAAATTCTCCCATGTTCTGCAGCACAGAACTGCTCAAAACACGACTGGAAGTTCCTCAGGGGGCCTGCAGAGCTCATGGTTTGTGCAAAGTCCTTACAGAGCCCGTGCAGTCTGTCATGGGGCAGCTCAGAGTAGGTTTGAGAGAGTTTTGAGTTTTTCCCTCCATAAAATCCCATTTCTGGTCAAACTGGGACCAGTTCCTTCTGTCCCAGTGCCACTGTGTTTGTTTGTATCTCTTGTTCTTGAACTCTACCAAATCCAGCACTTTTGGGCAGCTCTGGTTTCTCTCACAACAAACAAGGTGTGGTGGGGTTTAAGGTGAGTGTGACAGGTTGAGCTTAAATCCTGTGGACTAAGCTGAAGGACGTGGATAAAATTGGGCTTTAAAGTAGCAGAATGAGGTGGGTGAAATGAGGTTTGACACTGAACAGAGCTCAGGTCTGTGGCTGGAGGAACCCTCCAAAACTGTTGTGCTCCTGCTGGGATGGGCATTTCTCCAGCAGGATCTGATTCTTGTTAAAATAAATGTAGATTAAACCTTCAGATTCAACGGGGCTTTTTAGAGGCAGAATTTAGAGGCAGTGAGAACTTCACCACCACTGCAAGTGCTCCCACCTCAGTGCCCTGGTCCCCTCCTGGCAGCCTCCAGGAGCTCATCCGTGCTCCTGGCACTCGCACAATGAGGAAATGGGCCAGCATTTCCACATTAGCCATCAACTTTCCAGGGATGTTGCATGGATTTTCCAGCAAGGGGGTGGAACAGCACCAGCCACGCTTGGATCTGCCAGGCCAGGGCTGAGGTGCTGCAGAAGAAGGACCAGACGTGGTTTGGGAAGCCTCAGAGGAGTGTTCAGAGGGCGAACACCCACAGAGCAGCTCTGGGCTCAAACCATGTCCTGGCGCTTGGACCTCGGGCACTGCATCCCTGGCAACGCTCAGGGTCCCACCCAGGGGAGCTTCTTGGCATCTTGAAGGACTTTGGTCACTCTGTCCTGGCTTTTGGGCTGCGTTCCCGTGGTGAAGCTGAGCTGGGGGTTGTCACACGTGGGTGGGAAACGGGGACAAAGCGCTTGGAAATGGCCACCGGGGGTTGGTGGCACGCTGGGGTCGAGGTGCTGGAGTTGGTGGCACGTTGTGGTTGAGGTGATAGGAGGTGTCTGGTCACCCTCGTGGTGCACAGGGACACAGCTGTCCAGCTGTGGCACCAACAGCTGGACTCGGTGTTCCTGGGGGCCTTTTCCACCCTAAATCATTCCATGATCCTATTTCCATCTGCCCCTCTTTCCTGGGCAGACACAGCCATGCTTTGTGTTTGCATTGTCAGGAAGATGCACTTTAAATAAATACTAATTAGGCTTGGCTAATTCATCAGGAAGTTCCCTTTCAAAACAAAAAAAACCCCAGTGAGCAGCCCTAGAGCCAGGAAACAGGTAAGGTAATTTATTGCCCAGACAAACCAGGCAGGTGAGGCAACAAAAATCGTGTCTGAGCTCAGCCTTTAGCAGTGGCTGCCCCTGATGGTTCTCAGATCACCAGCAAACTGCTAAATAATGAGATTTTGTGTGGTGGCCACACAGAAAGACCCTTGTGGCCACACGCATTCCCCCATCCTCGGGCTTGGCTGTCCGAGCCATCGCGGGGCTGTCGGGGACTCTGGAATAGTTATTCCCTCAGTCGGGAGCTGGATCTGCTTTGCTGTTGTTTTGGCGTCTTTGAAATGCAAAATTCACTTGAGAAAATTCCTCGTGCCTGTAAAACTCATCCTGGTGCAAACCTGCAGCAGAGCCAGGTGGGATTTGGGGGGCTGCCCTTGCACCCCTGCACTGAGGGGGGAGCAGGAGGAGATGGAGCCTCAGGGGATGGAGAGAGGCAGACACAGTCCAGGACAACCTCGGCTTTTCTATTTCTTTCTTTCTGTGCTCGTTCCATGCTGGGAGAGCAGTTTTTGCAGCCAGCCTGGCTTTGGGAAAGCCCAGAGCATCGGGCCCAGGGGGAATGAGCAGTGCTGGAGCTTTGGGGCTCGGCCTGGGGCACCCCGAGCTGGGGGGAGAGAGGGAGGGACGGGAATGGGGATGGACAGATGGACATGGGGAGGGATGGAGGG